>JAULBM010328161.1:0-13168 GCA_032357055.1 Geukensia granosissima | reverse complement strand
AATTTATTCATTTTTCTGATTTGTGTAATGTTCAAACTCTTTGAAATGAAAAATGATGGACTTTTCTATTTTTTTTCATTTTTAGAGTTTGAACATTATTAGTAAATGGTTTAACTAATGACTGGAAGGCCTCAAAATATACTTTTAGGCTTTTCACTCACAACAATCATCAATTTCTTGGGACATTTTCCGTTAATCACCTTTATCTTTTTTTTGGGGGGCCTTTATCGAAAAAATCAAGTAAAGTTTTCTTTCTGTCAAACACATTTTTCCTCGCTTGTACATTTGATTTAAAGCACTAGATCGATTTGGTTTATTTGTCCATTCGGAAGTCTCTTCCTCTTCCTTATGATTGATGAACATTAAAGTAACAAGACGCGGACCTCGAGGAAAACACTGAAACAAAGCGAGATTTAACGACTTGACTATACTAATAGTGTATCTAAAGGAATAATAAGTTTTAATCATAGTATTTATATATTTTTTTCAATCACAAATTTGAACTGGCAATTTAAACCAAACGAAGCTGCGACAAATCGCCGGGTGCCGGTTCCTATTGAAATCCTTGTTCAAGGGTTTAAATAGACCAATTCTGCTAAAGCAAAACCTCTTAAAATGCCAAATTTTCAAAAGCTTATATCTCAAAAAGTACAAGATAATACATCAATGTTTTCCAATATAAAAATTCTGTAAATACATTTAAGCCATTTGAAAACTTTATTATTCATAAAACTGAGTAGTAAACATCGCTTAGTGTTTTGCTTGTATCATATCACAACATTTTATGTTGTACTGAAAGAAATAAGCTTATCTTTATACACAAGTGCAACTTGTATGCAGCTTGTTTTCTTCAATTTTACATATTTCAAATATATATGCAGGTGCATATTCATATAATATAAAAATCAATTTATCAGAACATTTATCCAACAAATCATTTTATATACCAAAGAAATATATTTGAGTCTTATCACAGCAGTAATGGAAAACTAATTAAATGGTAAAGTGTAAGAGCAGCATTTATTTCCAAAGCCTTTGGGTTATATTTTTTTTTTGGAATTTCTTAAAACATGTGATAAAATTGAATAAAACTGTATGTATGGTGAGGTAAAATATGAATTGCCTTTACAACTCTCACAATAATAGGCACATACAGTTATTTTTGGAAATGCTCTTACTATTTTCCACGTGACTAAAATAAATTAGGCATGTATCTGATACTTTGGACTAAGTTTTATGTACCTGAATTTCTGTTGTAGATTTATATTTCTCATGAAGAGGAAGTAAGTGCTGCCATCTCTTGGTCAACAGAATATTAGCATCATACTCAGTAATGTCCTCTCCTTCCTTTAGTTGGTCAAGTGTTTCTTTCAACTTATGAAAACTTTTGTAATTTCCAAAGTTTCTTGGTTTCTTGCCAGGTTTCTATAAGAAACAAACAAACTTAATTAACAATGCAGTATTAAATCTTAGGATTGTCTGTGTTTGATGACATCTGGTGGTTAAAAAAATTATATTTTATCATCACATTGCATAATCTAGACAGCAAAATGGAGATTTCAGTTTCTAAAAAAAATTTGAAAATTTAAGTCGACAACCCACATATTTTCAAGTATAGGATTTTGACCAAAGAGAGATAACTCAATTTTTTCCATGTTTTCCAGAAACAACCAAATGGAAGTGATTTTAGGGCTTAGGAAAAAATATATGGGGGGTTGGACAGCACTATTTTTTTTTGACTCACCACCCACCAATTTTTATTTTTCCAAAACTCCACCCCCCATAAAATAAAATTCATTACTTAGCCAACCACCCATCTGAATAAAAAAAAAGATTGAAAAAAATTGTGTAGAAATATTGTAGTTTCTTTGGACTATAAAACCATTTGTGACCTTTAATCCCTACAAAGTTTGAGCTGTTAAATGAATGACAGAACATTTTCAGTTGATTTTATGAAATAATTTAATGTTTGTGTTCTTTAAGAGAAAGGTGATGAAGGGTAGGGAAGATAATTTGAAGAATAACTGTAATTTTCTGAATGAGAGAATATTGCTTGTCAGATGTATGAATGTATTGAACCATTTGGCTCTATGTTATGAATGTCTTATTCTTACAATATATTTATTCATACTTGTATATATACATGTAGTTGCTAAACAAGTTACCAATCCTTTTAATACTGTCAAAGACTTGATAAAAAAATGCTATTTGATGTTACAAGTTGGTGCATTTCTAAGGAACTATACCAAAATTAAAATTTAATATATTGTCAATTTAGATATTAAAATGTTTTATAAATACTTCATTTTCTTGATAAATATTTGTGATTTGTATGAAAATCTAACTAAGATGACTTCAAGCCAATGCCCCTCTGCTTTAATGTCCCACTTCTCCATGTCGAGCAGGTTTATCTAAGCGGCCATGCATAATCAACAATCTGGTTTCCTTATTCCTTTGAAGATAAGGACTGAGGTATAAAGCAACAGGAAACCAGTTCGTATTTTCGTAACTCTCAGATATCTTCCATCTCCTATTGGCACGAATCGGAACTCTCTGGATTTTACGTTACACGTATATTAAGCGGTAATGCATTCATGTACAACATAAAAGCATGTTCATTTCTGTGGATGTCAGTTGGACAGAAGAAAAACACGAATAAGCAAAGTTTTCATTTTGACTAAAAGAACAACAATCCATCCAATTGCATTTCTGATATGAACAACAACCCACACAACTCAATTAACCATACCCTTAACAACCCATACAAAAATAATTCAACTGTTGTCCAACCCCCCCATATATTTTTTCCTGGAATAGCCCTAAACACATATCCAAGAACCACCGACAGACCTTCAAGATGACCAAACTTCTTACTTTTTACATGTTTTCAGGAATGAATAAATCCATGAAGGGTGCTGGGGATGCTTACCCTTCTAGAGCACCTGATCACACTGCTGTTTTGTAAAGGACTTCATGGATTCCAAGCCTTTGTTCCTTTTGTTTTTGTTTTATCTTTTAGTTTGCTTCAATTTTTTCTTCTTTCTTTTGACTATGCATTTATGGTCTCTCACAGGGGTATCTTACACTGGACTTTAACCAATTGTGTTCTTGTAAACAGGTCTTCTGTCAAGTTTCCAAATTTAATTTTGAACTGTAAAGAATGAGACAAATTTAACAACTAACCATTCATTGATAGTTTCCTTGGCCTGTACACAATCAGCTAGAGATTTTCCTGTGGCATTAATCCTCTGGTTCAGGAGTGGTAACATCTTATCTAGTAATTTCTGGTCATGTTCATGTACACTTTTACACAGATCTGAAAAAACATGGTATTATGTAGTTAAACCTCTCATGTTTAAAAACTATTGGTTACCTGTATTTTTCATAGTTCAAACATATTTTAATGTCTATTTACAACTGGATCAGATACAAATTACATAAACCTCTCAATATAATACATATTTATAATAAAATAATGACAGCAAGTGCTTAAAACAATATAATTTAATAAATGTATGCATAGTATGATAATTACAAACAGGGGCGGATTCAAGGGGGAGTAGGGGGTGTACGCCCCCCTTTCTCCGCCCAAAAAAGGAAAAGTTGTATTAAACTACAGTAGTAAACAGTGCGGATCCAAAGGAGGAGGCACATTTATAGGAAAAAAGTCCAAAAATTTTTTTCGCCTCGCTTTGCTTGGCAATTTTCAAGACTTACGCCCCCTTTCAAAATTTCTGGATCCGCCCCTGCAAATACTCAGGGAAACTACAACTACTAGAGGTGATAGTTGTGGTCACTAGAGAAGACTGGTATAGTAACAGTATGAGTACCTCTAGGGCGTGAAAGCCTCAACTGGGAAGCAGCTGGGAAAAGGGGAAACATTCGAAATTTCAGACGCTAAAGTCGTAGTGGCTGTGAAAGGAAATTGAAGAATCCCAGACAAATTATTATCCCAAAAATAACCAGAGTCACCACGGTGAAAAACCCGGAGTATATTAACCATGTGAGGGTTGAGATGACGGGTTCGACTTTTCCATGCATGTATAATATAATTATCTAGGTTAAGTATGTTTCACTGGGCTGCTAGTTCGTGGGCCGAGAAAACCCCCGTGCACCCCCCCCCCCATCTCTATGGGACCAACTTATAGCCTTAAAATATATTTTTGATGATATTAGATTTTAGATATCGTTCATATTAAAACGCAGATATTAATATGTTCCTGTACATTAAAATAGACATGTAGGACTTCAATTGAAAGGTCAATGTATTCCCTTTCCAAAACATGTCTAGTTATATTTAGTTTTGCTACGACAAAAAAGTTGTGTTTAAAATACTAGCCCTACCCCAACAGATATTTGACAAAAATTAAATATTTTGGTCTCTCAACTATCACATATTTGCTTATGTGGCTTTATATCAAGATTTTTTTGTTTCTCAATTCGTTTGATTACTTTGTTGTGTTTTATTGTCCTAAATCTGTTTCTTTTGTCCATTCTGGTGAACAAATGTCCAAAAATTCCCAATTTAGAATATTGCAGAAATTTCCCTTTTTTTCTATATTTTAATCAGCTCGACATTTGAGCTATTATATGGCTATAAACAAAATATTTTATTCA
Organism: Geukensia granosissima; assembly: GCA_032357055.1. Taxonomy (NCBI): domain Eukaryota; kingdom Metazoa; phylum Mollusca; class Bivalvia; order Mytilida; family Mytilidae; genus Geukensia; species Geukensia granosissima. Next base: position 8,551 of record JAULBM010328161.1, on the reverse strand, counting down.
CAAAGTGATTTTGATTGGCAATTTTCGCGAAAATATTACCCCTACCCGTAATTTATTTGAAATAAATTTCAAAGCACCAACTTAAATTTGAAAAAAATACAATAAAATTTGCTTTAAATGTTGTAAATTATTCTTTTATTACAAAACAAAGCATAATTAATCATGTTAACACAATTTTTGTCCAAATTATGACCTTAAACTTTGAAAAAATGGGTGATTAACTGATTTCACTAAAATTTCCGTAATATTAGTCTCACTAAGATATTTTAAATATGCTTGACATTTAAGATCTTATAAGGCTACAGACCTTTGTTTGTATAACTTAACAAATCTTTCGTTCGTTTTTCGTTTATCATTCATTTGTTTCCTTTCCAACATATGCTTAGAGCGTTCGTTCATTCGTTTACAAACGATTCATTCGTTCGTTTGTTTTGCATGCACCATAGGATCAATTGTTCGTATACTTTTGTGTAAACAAACAAAAGAACGAACGCTTTTATCGTGTGTGCGAAAACGAACGAACGCTCTTAAAACGTGTGTGGTAAAAAGAACAAATGAACGAAAGAACGATAGAAAAGTTAAGACATATATTTCAATTGTTTTTAATTATCAGTGTTAAAAAAAAATATCTTAAACTAGGAGATGTTTTTGGTCACAAAAACATATGTCTCCCCCCGAGTATGCACATATTTACTGTTTGATGTCTTTTCTAAATATCATATGATAAAAACAGTGTCCCATCAACGTATGAAGTTTCATGAAATTCGGACCAGTAGTTTAGAAGGAGTTGCGCTGACAAACTTTGTGACGGACACACGGACGCATAGACACACGGACACACAGACAGGCCAAAAACAAAATGTCTCCCCACCATAGTAGATGGAGACATAATTATCGTGTTCAAGTAAAATAAATTACAACTGTACATGTATGTCAAATCTTCTAAAACTTGTACGTTTTCAGTTTCATATCAATTTTTAATTAAAAAATTAAATTTTGCTATTTTTGATTTATTTGCAATCTACACATATCCCTATCTTACCTCAAATTCGCCATAATTTTATTTGCCAAATAAATCTTTGCAAAATAACAATCAAATAATTTTTATGTGCTAAACAATGTCATATAATATCTGTGAATATTTTTTGCTCACAGATAATATGTATCTGATTTAAGTATGAATAAATGTATATTGTTCTTATGTTGCAGTCAAGTCCTTTTTTGAGCATTTTATACCCTTATATTATTTTTCACACTAATTCAAAGCACATAATTGTTAATGTTTTGACAGTAGAAAAACCTAAATATTGTTGAACTCACCAATTAGAAATGATCAAATAAGCTACAAAATTTGAGATAGAGAAAATCCATTGAAATACTTTCAAAAAGCTCTCATTGAGACAAATCCCATTTAAACTGGATGAAAAATGAAAATTTCTTATCTTTTGCAAACTTGCCTTTTTTTTAACCATTTAACCTCTTGCATACTTAAATCAGTAAAAGGCATAACAAATGCTTGGAGCAACTTTTTTGCATTTTTTATAAGAATCATTTGGAAAAATTCCATCAAAATCGAATGAGAAATAAAAAAGCTTTTAGAATTTGGGCTTTCCCTTTTACAGCTCTGTATATTTCAAAAACAGTAGTAGATGGGTCATGTGGCTCATGAAGTTGGATACAAAAAACCCAATTAAAATCAGACAAGAAATAGATAGCTTATGTTAAAGTAAAATCCTTTTCAGTCCCTCCCCAAAAACAGTTGTGTCTAGATCACCCACAATCAATACTAACCTTTGACTAAAATAAAAAATCAGGCTGCCTAAGTTATTATATAAAAAAGGTGTTTTCAGTAAAAAAATTACTGATCTTAAAAAAATTCAACTGAATTCCTAGGGGCTATTTCTATGCATTTTTGCATTTGTGGTTATTATCTTGATCATTAGAAACTGTAAACAGAAGAAAATGATTGGTAAGAGAAGATTCACAAACGACATAATGACTATTTGATATGAATGCATTGTGTCTTCTTTTTAGCTCATCTGGCCTTAAAGGCCATGTGAGCTTTTCTCATCACTTTGCGTCTGTCATCGTCGAAAACTTTTTACATTTTCATCAACTCCTCTGAAACCGCTGGGCCAATTTTAACCAAACTTTGGTGGAATGTTCCTTTGGTAGTCCTCTTTAAAATTTATGTTGGATTTTGCTGGGCACCATCCAATATGGCCGCCATGGCTAGACATAGTTTTACATTGGCCACTATGGGAATTTTACATTTTCGTCAACACCTCTTAAACTGTTGAGCCAAATTTAACCAAAATTTAGTGGAATCTTCATTGGATGGTCCTCTATAAAAATTGTGTTTGGTTTTGCCAGGCGCCAACCAATATGGCCAGCATGGCTCGACATAGTTAAGTATTTGACCCTAAGGGAATTTTACATTTTCGTCAACTCCTCTGAAACTGCTGAGCCAATTTTAACCAAACTTTAGTGGAATGTTCATTGGACCGTCCTCTATAAAAATTGCGTTCGGTTTTGCCAGGCACCATCCAATATGGCTGCCATGGCTCGACATTGTTTAACATTGGACCCTATGGCAATTTTACATTTTCGTCAACTCCTCTGAAACTGCTGAGCTAATTTTAACTACACTTTAGTGGAATGTTCATTGGACGGTCCTCTATAAAATTTGTGTTCGGTTTTGCTGGGCACCAACCAATATGGCCGCCATGACTCGAAATAGTTTAACATTTGACCCTATGGTAATTTTACATTTTCATCAACTCCTCTGAAACTGCTAAGACAATTTTAATATAACCAAACAACTTTGAGCCAGGTGAGCGATTACAGGCTCCTGGGAGCCTCTTGTTAGACTTGTTTTTGTAGGGTTCCTGTTACTACAGCTTTAGTTTTTAGTGTAGTGTTTTGTGTTCTATGTTTGTCATTCGTTTCATTAACTTCTGCTAAAAAACACCTCTACTTAAAATGGACTTGCCCTATCAATGTAACATCGGCCATTTTTGTTTACTTTTAACATGTGTAGAAGCGGGGGATTTTAAAACAAACTTTCAGGACACCTCCAAAGTGACTTTAAGCATTAATCAGGAAGGTTTTCAGTTACGCTTTTATGTAATGAGTAGACTGTCCTGTATTTAAACGAAAAATTATGCAGGAGAATGAAAAATTCGCAATTTCCCCATTCTCTGACGAACCCCTTACAGACAGTAAGTTTTGTTGAGATGTCCTGCAGTCTCTTTGATATATACTCCAATTCTTTCATTTTTCTCCTTGTAAATAAAATAAATTTTCATTTTTTAAATTTTCTGAATGTTGAAATTTGTGTATGTAGTTTAAGCTTCACACTTAAACCTGCCCTACAAAATCAAAAATTACATGGCAACATATTTTTTAGCCCTGAGTATTAAAGGTATGACCTCAAATAATTACATTGGACTGATATAAGATAAGTCTACAGCTGCAATTTCTATAAAATTTATTTTGTTCCTAATAACATATTTCTAAAGTCTTCATTGGACTTTCCAGCACTTTTTGATTGTGTATCTGAAGTTTCCTTTGTTGGTCCAGAAGAAGCTGATGTTGTTAAGCTTCTTGGAAGTAGGGCCACTTGTGTCCTTGCTTTTCCTCGTCTGTAAAAAAGAACACTATATATTTAACATAAGTACTTATATAAAATCTCAAGATATGTCACTCCATAAATTTGGTGGAAAATAATACTTTTCTATTCGATGAGGACATGCAATGAAATATGAAATCATAACTTTTGGTTCATACATGTTCAGACAACCAAGAAGCTGTTCACATGTGCAACAAGCACAGAATATGCATGGAATAAACCATTTTTTCTGGTACCAGAATTTCAACATTGCCTACCTGAACCATTTGTTATTGAAACAAATATAAAAAATGAGTCCTAAAAAATGTATAAAATATCTTCCAAAACATGGCTATGAAGCAAATGTGTGTGAGGTTTGCAGGTAACATTTTGTCTAAATCTTGCATTGTGTTTTCATTAGTTGATTTCATCAGGTAACCTGTGATTTTCAATTGCTATATATTTTTTAGCTTTTAAGCTTTTGAAAGTTCCTGTATTATGTGTGGAAGACAAATCAAATCAGAATTGTACAAATTATCTGCCTGTTAATTTAAAAAAACTTTAAAAAAATTAACCAAAAACTGTTGCAAACCTCCCAACTGGTCAATTGGGATATCTGTTAAAATTATTAGGAGAAAACATTCCAACTGAGGTTGATATAAGTTCACTAAGTCAATGTTAATATGCATTTTCCATGTTTCCTTGTATAACTAATGTGGTTGTTGCTAGCTTGGTTGGACAGTTTGGATGCAACATGAAATTTTCATAGCAGTCCTCTATGGACAAATCTACATGAACTATTAAATGATGCTTACTATTATCTAAGCAATTTCTGACAAAAAGAAATTACTTTAAATTCCCATAGGGTTGCATGTTAAACCATGTTCACTCTTTACCCCATGCAAGCACTTCAGGATGCAACCACAAGATTTTTGCATAACAGCTGTATGCATTGTTTACATTTAGCAGACCATCCAGAGAACGTTGCTATTACCTGGTATGCAAAAATATTGATCAGCAACAAAATTACAATTTGGGTAGAGGACCTCATAGTAACAGATATATAAAGATGAAATTGACTGGAAAAACAGTTTTGAACAGTTTTTGAACATATTCCAGGACACTATGTTAATTTTAATTACAATTGGAACCAACATTTTGGTAAAGTACCACATTGTGATTATTCATACTAGAAAACATTTCAATTGGTTCAACTGTTTCGGGATATTAAAAGAATGGCCAATATGTTCTCTGCCCATGGAGGCCATGCTGGATTTTCCATCAACATCAAAATTAATATTTTGGTAGAGGTCTATTTATTCATTATACCTGACAAGTTTGGATCGTAAAGAAGATGAAATGTGAAAAGTTACTGGACAATGAATGATGATAAAGGATGCCAAGTGATGGCAATAGCCTACTGGAACCTTTAGTTCAGGTGAGGTAAAAAGTTATTACATGGACATGAAATGATTAAAAATGTCAATCATTTTTACACTGAGGACATTGTGAATTCCATCAAGGTGATTTTTCCAACATGCCAATAATAAACCAGAAACGTGTTGAGCAATGCTCAACAAATGATACCCAGCTCAAAGCCAGCTTAACTCTGAAGTTCAATTATCTCCCCTTGGAAGCATATGACAGCAACTTTTGATCTTTAAGCACATCTATATATTGTGTCTAATCTTCATATCAAGATCAAATGGTTCAGTAGGGAATATCCCATACAAAATATGTGGACAGACAGAAAGGCAGTGTGATCATACATAACACCAAGTTTTGCTAATGGTATGAAAATCTATTTTTAGGAGCAAATCCCATCAAAGTCAAGGTCACAAGTCATTCATTGAAAATGATGTCTCCTTATGGTAATATACACAGTTATCCAATATGAAAAGTGCAGAATTAAAACAGTATGTCTCTCTATCTTAGGAAGACATAAAATAACGAATTACATTTCTGTTTCTTTTTTGCCACCACCCAAACTTGGTATAAACTGGTCATCTTTCTTTTGGGCTTTCCTCTCTGGCGGATTACTGATAGCTACAGATATGGTATGGTCTCCAATCATCATTCCATCCACTTTCATCACAGCCTGTGCTGCACATTGCTGCAAAATAAAATGTTTCATTTAACACTTACACAAATTATTACTAGACACAATATAGACCATCACACACTACTGTAAACCAACTTTTGTTATTGGCTTTTAATTTTCACATTTTGATAAAACAGCAGTTTCATGGAGATTTATTTTCATGATTCTTATGTTGTCAAGGGAAGTATTCATGGTCAGGCTGCTTCGACTAGTTATTATTAGGAAAGCAGGACAAGGAAGATTTAACGAGAGACTCTGGTGGTATAGTAAATCTGCAAATTCTCATTGCCAGGGCTGCAGGAATCTTACAACAGAAATCTCATTGAAATGAATCAAATGAAAGAATCCCACCAAAAACAACTGATATAAAAAAAAAATTAATCACCAGAAAAATTGCCTACTTTCATCTTTTGAAGTTTTAGTATAAAAATTGGTATAAACAAACAAAAATTTTGGGGTAATGTATGTTGCAATTTTGCATCAGAAATTAAATTGATAATATAACCCATCAAAATCAGAGAAAAATTTCAAAATTTAGGTCACAGCTAATTTTCAACCCTTTATATTCCAATAACAGTAAGAGATGGGTCATGGCGCATGTGGCTTGTTAGATTTGGAGGTGAAATGTAACGCTACTATTGAGATTATGATTAAGCACAACACATTGTCACTAGATATTAAATTGATAGTCCAAATATGGTAAACCTTTGTCAAAAGATACAACAGTTTTTTTTTTTCAGGACATGACAACAACAAATATTAATAATCCTCAAAAAACAACATTGACAGTACAAGAACATGAACAAAATATGAGCTGGACATAATATTGGAACCATAGTAATGGGATGAAAATTTTTTTTAGTAATCAGGGTACCACAGTAATGAGCTGGATATAACTATAGTGATCAGGGTACCACAGTAATGAGCTGGACATAAATATACTAATCAAGGTACCACAGTAATGAGCTGGACATAAATATTGTAATCAGCTGGACATAAATATTGTAATCAGGGTACCACAGTAATGAGTTGGACCTAAATATTGTAATCAGGATACCCGGTAATGAGCTGAACAAAGTTACAATAATCAGGGTACCACAGTAACAAGCAGCACATACATATAGAAATCAGGGTACCATAGTGAAGAGCTGGATAAAAATATAGTAATCAGGATAACACAGTAATGAGCTTGACATAAAAATTGTAATCAGGGTACCACAGTAATGAGTTGGACATAGTTACAGTAATCAGGGTACCACAGTAATGAGTTGGACCTTAATATAGTAATCAGGATACCACAGGTATGAGCTGGACATAGTTACAGTAATCAGGGTACCACATTAATAAGTTGGACATAGTTACAGTAATCATTGTACCACAGTAATAATCTGGACATAAATTAAGTAATCAGGGTACCATAGTGAAGAGTTGGACCTAAATACAGTAATCAGGGTACAACAGTACCATAGTGAAGAGCTGGATATAAATATAGTAAAGAGCTGTGTATAAATATAGTTATCAGGATAACACAGTAATGAACTGGACAAAAATATAGTAATCAGGATAACACAGTAATGAGCTGGACATAAATATTGCAATCAGGGTACCACACTAATGAGTTGGACATAGTTACAGTAATCAGGGTACCACAGTAATGAGTTGGACCTAAATATAGTAATCAGGATACCACAGTAAAAAGTTGGACATAGTTACAGTAATCAGGGTACAACAGTAATAAACTGGACATTAATTAAGTAATCAGGGTACCATAGTGAAGAGCTGGACATAAATACAATAAACAGGGTACAACAGTAATGAGCTGGACATAAAAAGTGTAATCAGGGTACCACAGTAATAATTTGGTCATAAATATAGTAATCAGGATACTACAGTAATGAGCTGGACATAGTTACAGTAATCAGGGTACCACAGTAATAATCTGGAGGTAATCAGTGTACCAAAGTGAAGAGTTGGATATAAATATAGTAATCAGGATAACACATTAATGAGCTGGACAAAAATATAGTAATCAGGATAACACATTAATGAGCTGGACAAAATATAGTTATCAGGATAACACAGTAATGAGCTGGACATAAATATTGTAATCAAGGTACCACACTTATGAGTTGGACATAGTTACAGTAATCAGGGTACCACAATAATGAGTTGGACCTAAATATAGTAATCAGGATACCACAGTATGAGCTGGACATAGTTACAGTAATCAGGATACCACAGAAATAATCTGGACATAAATTAAGTAATCAGGGTACCACAGTGAAGAGCTGGACATAAATACAGTAATCAGGGTACCATAGTGAAGAGCTGGACATAAATACAGTAATCAGGGTACAACAGTAATGAGCTGGACATAGTTACAGTAATCAGGGTACCACAGTTATGACCTGGATATAGCTATAGTAATCAGGGTAACACAGTAATGACCTGGATATAGCTATAGTAATCAGGGTAACACAGTAATGACCTGGACATTGTGACAATAATCAGTTTATCACAGTTATGACCTGGATATGGCTATAGTAATCAGGGTACCACAGTTATGACCTGGATATAGCTACAGTAATCAGGGTACCACTGTTATGACCTGGATATAGCTATAGTAATCAGGGTAACACAGTAATGACCTGGATATAGCTATAGTAATCAGGGTAACACAGTAATGACCTGGATATAGTGACAATAATCAGTTTATCACAGTTATGACCTGGATATAGCTATAGTAATCAGGGTACCACAGTTATGACCTGGATATAGCTATAGTAATCAGGGTAACACAGTAATGACCTGGATATAGTGACAATAATCAGTTTATCACA
>JAULBM010328150.1:0-13169 GCA_032357055.1 Geukensia granosissima | reverse complement strand
ATATTGGCATCAAGACTTATCACACCTCATACAACTGCACTGTTTCAAGACAAATTTACTTCAAGATTTGAGTTCAAATTAGAATCTTCTATTTATGAATCGACCTTGGAAGATGCGACTCCTCCACTGTACATACGAATTCCTAATAGAACAACGGTACTACAAACTTTAATTCCGACATCCAAAGAATCAGCTATTCAACAGAACTCGTGGATTAATAAGGATAATGTATCATTCATACAGGCATTATCATCCGAAAACACCCATCCCTTTATACAGCAGGATAAAGAAGACGTAGATGCACCGTTAGACCTAACCATTTTAACATCCAACATCATGATGAACAGAAAATTCGGTCATATATATTTTTCAACTGGCGTGACTCATTCTGACACCAGGTCGCAGTCAAATCACTTGGTATCAACCCCTTATCAGACAAACCACTATTCAAATTTTAACAAAATAATTCCGTCATATATCAATTCGTCGGAAGTTTCAAATGTAAAAACAGAATCAGTTGTAAGGTCGACGCAGAGGAGATTGTTTCCATCTAAAAGGATTAATACTGGTAGTGTAATTGGTCATTTAGTCGAATTTTACTCCACATTAAATTTAAATCCGGGTATTTATTTACCAGAATATTCATTTTCTTCTGATTTTAAAGTGAATCGTGGAATGTCTTATTTCAATAGTGCAACGAAAATTGTGCCTAATATGTTTTCCTTTTACCAATTACATCATTCATCTGATGTTTCATCAATTATACCTACTTCGTCACAGGAGATCATTTCCCAGAGCACCAGATCTTATTTAATACCACCCGACAACCAAATGTCAGCATACGATTCATCAGCCACAACAGTTGGTAATGGAAAAAGAACCACACAGAAAAGCAATTCACGTCGTATGTATTTCTTGTTCCTCAATCTGCTGACGTCTGTGCTCAATTTTATCAACAATGATATTAAAACTTAACAGTTGTCTAAAAAACTTCAGAAATATTAAGCTGGATATTCTGAGCGCATAACCAGCATACAAAACAAACAGAAAAAGACAACCGGTTAAAGATACACAAAACGAAAGACCAAGCAAAGCAAAATCGATTAAAAATCCACAAATAAATGAAACACGATTACACTTATCACTGAATACTTTTTGTCATGCTTTCAATGCTCACTTTTGATCCAAGTTAACTTTGTCGGTTGAGTAAGGCAAAGAACGGAGATAACTAATTCAAACGCGTTTGTTTAATATGTTAAATAAGCGATGAACGACTTTAGATAATTCCAAATGTTTTGTCATTGTGGCCATTCTATAATATAAATATTATGGATCAAGTGGATACCATGATGTGCTAAAATAAAAGCAAATCAGACCACATCATTTAGTATTTGATACTGTAAATTTTGTTTCATTGGCACCAGAACATTTTCGGGTGTTCGTTTAGAAATTAAGACAATTAAGAGCACATTTAAAGTAAAATTTATCAGACTTTTTGTTGAAATATAATGTAATCTTCACAGAGGATCCTTCCAAATTTGATTAAATATATAAATCTAAAAACACATACCCTATATTGAAGACATCTTTGCAGTTAATAACAGCAGCAGTTGTTTCCTTTATTTAAGTTTTTCAGGTAAAGTTACAACTAAAGCAAACGACATTTGCTATTAAAAATGGTCCTTTCTTGACGAGCCAGTCTGTGTCCTTAACACGGTGCAATTATTTCTCAACTTGTTTGGTATTGTCCGGTTAAGCAGCGATGCTTTAGAGTTTTTTTATCATCGTATAACCATCAACATGGTCAAAGTATTAATTCCTGGATTCCAGTACCACAAATTAGTGAAAATATTTGCTAAACTTTTTCATCAGTATATAAATATAAACTATATGGTACGACAATTGTTAAAGCAAGATAGTTATATTTTTACTAAAGGTATAAGGCTAAACTGTTCTAGAGGAGAACACTTTTTGACAAATTAAAAAAGAGAAATCCCCATTTCAGTCATGTTTGACTTCGGAGTATGTTAAAATAACATAAATTTATATAAATCCAGGAACTTTCATGATAAGTGTTGACTGACCAGAACACTTATGATAGATAAACCTTGAAGAAGCCATCTCATAGATGCTTCGGGTCATATATTTATTGAGGTAGTCCAGGGGTTTCAGGGGAGAAGACTACAACGATAAATGCAGACGCCATAAAGATTGACTCATAGATGCTTCAGGCCAAGTCTCCACTCTTTCAAGAGAAAACATTTTTTTTAATCTGACCAATATGATAAAATTATCAATGGATCGTTATCAGTTATTTCAATTAATTTTTAAAGTCATTATTTATTTCTAAAATTTGATGAAAAACAAAATTTCTGTTTTCTTGCTAGAGGTGTGAAATTTCGACCACAATTTGAAGTGATTTACTATAAATTTACAATTTTGTAAGGTTTACAGAAAATAGGCAATTGTCAACTTCATGTAACATTAACCGAAATGTGTGCATAAACAGGAAACCCGACCAAATCCGATTAGCAATACAAAAAAATAAACGTCTGCAGCTATCACAATAATATTGTCATACTAATATTCAAAATTTTGAATATTTTACAGCTTCTTGGTTGTTGCCGGTTAGTATATGTATTGTATGCAGTTTGGTAATGATGATACTTGTTGTAGGTGCGTGGACATGTAGAGAACGTAACAAGTAAGAAGCCTTTACGAATAAAAACACTTTCGGTAAATTAAAGAACTTCCATGAGAAACCTCAGTGGATTATCTCCCTGTACCAAGCTACCATATATGAAGTAAAAGGGAGATTATTTTTATTTTGCATATCAATAAACCTTTTAATATGTAAATTATTTATTATATCCCCCTTAACCATACATAGTAATTTGGTCAAGGGAGTTAATCCCAGCAAGGTTTCTCATTGTATACATTATTTATGTACATGTATTCAGTAACATAGGAACCTATAAATCATATTTGCTAGGAAAGCTCACCGTACCCTCCTCCACATACCAATGACAAACATGTTAACTTAAAAAAATTAGGAATTTAGTGTTTTTAAATTTTTACAAATGCAGCAAATTTTTGTAAAATATTGTTTGCTAAATTTCAAGTCAGACAAGTCTGACAGTGGACTCGGGAATACCCGAGGGGACCTGTGGTCCACCAGCAGAGGCATCGACCTAGTGGTTTTAAAATACAAAATTACCTATGTTAAACTAATACCATGCACCCCGCTGGACTCATCCTGGACAATTTATTTTTATTTATATAAACCAAGTTTATAGTCCAGCCAAAACAAATTTATTCACTGCATCACCAAAATGCATAAAACTGAAAAATCTGAAGTTTTAAAAATCCTGGGTTTTCTGTATTTGTATATCACAATAACAGAAATAAACATCATAGTGTCAAAAAATCGTCCATATTTGATTGAATAATACACAAATAATGCAGCAATGCTTCATACAAATTTCAGTAAAGTAGTTGAAAGGCAAACATATCGAGTGTTCCGAAACTTTAGGAAGAAGTGTGGTTCCATTTTTGTTTATATTACTTTACGATAATTTAAAAAATCTAAAAATAAGATATGCAATACGCAAATCTTGGAAAATCTAATGGTCGTTGGCTTATTCAAAATACACGTAGCTGTATTAAATCCGAAGACAGACAAGACTTCATTTAAATGATGACATCAATTCACTTAAAGTTATAAAGTTAAACTTGTACATTAAATTGTTTTTTAGTTTGTTGAATTTCTTAATTACGAAAAACGAATTTGCTAGATAGTCGAAATCAACCATGCCTTATTACCAATTGAAATAAATCAGCTGAAAATGTTAGCTTGAGAAGAGATAAAATTGTTTTTGTTGAACAGAAATCATTTTTATTTTTTTATTATATGAAGAAAGTTGTTGCTATATTTTGAGTTTCATGTAATGCTCAGAATTGTCCGCTAGGTGTGGTCAAGCCTTATAAGTCTAGTTAAAAAGTGAGATTTACAACAAATGTAAGTGTATGACTGTAATAAATAGGTCGCCTATGTACCAGAATGATGAGAAGGGAAGGGGAAGGTATCAGTCTTATTTTTTCTTTAAATCATATCTTTTATGTTTATTTGACATTAAAAAGCAATGATAACGGTAAATACATGAAGTTTCTCTTATAGTCAGTTATAGTCACCTAATGTGATCCTTTAATTAACAGGAACAAAACAGCTTTGATTTAAATATAAGCAAAGGTTAATTTGTTTAAGACATTTATGCAATACAGATGGGGCCTGGGTGGTCTAGGTAGTTGATTTTAACCTACCTGTACATATCACTGTATCCTACCACCTATACGGCGTGAGTTCGCGCCTGGGTTTGTTCCATACAAAAACGGGTTGTGTTTAACTCGCATCGCACGTGATAAGATTTGTCAGTTACCTGCCTTAGGTCGGTGGTTCTCTCCTGGTACTCCGGCTTCCTCCACAAGTAAACCTAACCGACGCGATATGACTGAAATATTGTTGGAAGTGGCGTTAAACACCAATCAAACAAACAAACAAGCAATACAGACTGGTAGTAGTTACAAAATGTTCATAATGGATTAAACTTAATGATTATTAATCTTAGAATTAAAGTAAATGATCAAGCAACAACCACGAACTGAAGCATAGCTTTATAGTTACGTGCGATCAAACACAAATAAATGAACTTCATTTCGTTGACTTATAGAAAAACATAAAATATGTTTAACATGTTATAACAACGAAGCTAGTTTTATCATAATTCGTCATTTCCTCAATTATTAGGCTTATTCATTATCTGTGCCCGACTGTGTCAGAAAGGCAAAATATATGTATTAAACAATTGAGACATTATTTCAGCAGGAGAACATTAAGATTGACAGAAAGAGTCAACAAACTACAGATATGATACTAAATGCAACACTGTAATATCTGCATTATGAAACTAAGGTAAGATTGAATACGAGTTTGTTCTTCTTGGATAGTTTATAAATATTAGTGAAAATTACCTCAGTATATAAAACAATGGAACTATTTTTAGAATTTTGAGTACAATTTACACCATTATTTTTCATATTTCCCTGGTTTATTATTTAAATGTTGTTTTAAAATTTGAAGAACTTAACTGTTGAATTGTTATAAAGTGGCTGTCTATGAACAAAGCAGGCAAATCGTATGATATGGTAGCATATCTTAAAATTAATCCCACCAGATTTTTTGTTCCAATGTAATGTTGTTCTCATGTAGAGGTCTTACAGATTTTTTCTGGTTTAAGAGGAGATGACCTACACGATGCTTTCAAACATCCCAATCAGAGCAACTACATTATATGAAGTTTTGCAGTTATCTCCCTTTATTTCACAGATGTTAGTGCTTTCTATGTTATTTATGTCACTCATGCTGTGACAGTAGTCCATTTAGCAACCCCTTTTCTTAGATATTAGTCGTTAGTGATATCAATGGAGCTATTTTTCTTCAATAAAAGTTTGCATGACTGGGTATTCCATAAAAGCATCTAGTAAATGTTCACAAGCATTATCAGCTTTCTTATTAATATTATAGCTTTTGAATAGTAACTGGTCCGTTGTAGCAGTGTGTAGAGTTGACAGTTAATCTAAGCTGACCATGTTGCAAATACCGCATTCATTTATCATCTGATATGACGTGTTTTAACGTACAACGTGCCATATTTAGAGCAAGGATAGAATCAATACAGCATTACAATTTTTATTATTTCCATATGAGCCTGGAACCTTCGTTTTATGATTTACGGTTTGTAAGCATGCTTTGGTCTGCGCTGATTATATTTTAGATATTTCAAATTTAATTGCTCGATGTGGCTTTCCATTTAGATTTATTTTTTATTCGGTTTCTCTGTTACTGTGTCTGGACTTCCAATTTTTTTTTGTTCTAATGCTTCTGGTGAGGTATAATTACTTTACTTGAAAAGCGAGTATATCATATCGAATTTCTCTATAATTTTTCAACATCGGTCAATTTGTATTTTGTCACCACTGGATCGATGCTCTGCTGGTGGAACAAAGATTTTAACCATCCCAGTTGTCAGACTTTGAAATTACTGTCACCTTTACAGACATTTGCTTTATTTGTTCAAATTGTTAACCCCTGAAAATATGGAGAGTCTTCAAAGCTTTTTGCACATTGCATTTGACTTCCTATTTTAATACGTTTCCAATAGAGCATTTCTTTTACTATGCTAGCAATTTGTACGCCCTATATCTACTGATGATTACTTCCTGAAATCCGTATTTAGCATATCAAACTTTTTATATGTCTTTAGCATTGGTTTACTCTATATTACCTTTTATACAATGTGCATAATAATTAAATTGGTAAAATGCACTTTGACTTCTTATGTATCGATTCTAGTGCTACTGATGAGAGGTCACCCCTTAAAAATACATATAGCAAACAAAAATTCTCCATATTTATTCAACATTCAATTTGGTAATTTTGAAAATGTTATAGTAAACTTGGTCGGGTGCACTTTTGTATGAGTTTTATAACATGTCTTACACAGCTTTTTCCTTTAGTTTTGCTTTTGGTCCCAATGTGCGTGGAGAGGGACATAACATGATTCCCCACCTCAGGTATCATATGGTTGTCACAAGTCAAGTTTCGAGATCATTTGTAAGTCGTTGTCTTACATGTTGTTTTTGTATTTATGTTTATATCATTTGGTCATTCACGTAAACATAGCTTTGATTTGTATGGGTGAATCTGATGTTCTGAATTACCCCGTTATCGTAAGATGTGTGACGACCTCCAGATTCAACTGTTTTTCTTCGTTTCTTATGGGGAAAAAATCTCATTGATATTTACCTTGTTACCTTCCTTTTGCATATTTTGGAAATTTTTAAAAGGCATCGGACATGATTACTTCTTGAACTGTGTTTGGATCCTGGGTATCATATGTGTTGCTTAAAATGCTACTGATGAGCTGTTAATCCTTGAAATATAGATAAAGCATAAAATTTCATAATATCTATTCAACATTGAAATTTTGAAAAACAAAACTTGGTGAATGCCTCCATTGGTGGATCAGAGATTCCTTTGATTCATGAATGTAACTATATTTTATAGCTTAACTCATCTTGTTATTTTTTCTTTTTATATGTCTGATGAAGGTAAATTCAGAACACCGTCTTTTTCGCAGTTAAATTTAAGTATTGAATACTTGTTATAAATGTATTTTTGATGTGGATTGTGTAACTGTAAATATTATGACTGGGTTTGTCTTTGACCTCTAATCGTAAAAAACATCATCGTGCTTGATTTGTATGCTCTCCTCTATATTCGGATATGCTGGAAAATACTGTTTACATCTTTTTGGAATTGTAATTTTAAGGCATTCTATTTTCTTTCCTTTAAATTTAGCTGAAAAAATTCACAATATCAATTTAACATAGGTTTACTTGAATTCTGAAAAAAAAAACAAAAAAACAAAAAACGGAGACGTGTCAAGCAAACTGTTTCCAGCTATGATTATTTGAAATAGATGGTGTGTACCAATGCATATTTTACTATTTCAGAAACTATACAACATGAAAGACCAGAATTATAGAATCTTAAGCGGTGATACTTTTTCCTAGTGCCTAGTTGAAGGATTCTATCGACGTTTGGAATAACAATAACAAACAGTTTATCTTTGATCTACTTCTTAAGCGAAAGGAGCACTTACTTTATTCAAGATAATTTAAATTAACGTCAACATTTTATCCGGTATTAGGCAACGTATAATTCATGTAATTATAGTTATTTTGTTAGTTATGCAAACTGTAAATGGTACAAACCTCTACAAACCAGATATTTACAATACAACATGTGGGATTTTATGTTTAAAGAATAGATAAATAAATAATATTATTTTAGAATATATTGTCCTTCGAAAGGTTTATTTACTACTTACATTAATGTTTTTAAGATGTATAAATGTTAAATAGTACAGAGTTTATCTTGAAACTGAATATGTAGCGTACATTTATTTAGCAGACATTCCACATTCTTTCTTTAAAATAATACCGCTGTTATCTGTTGGTGTCAAAATACTAAATCAACCAATCAGATTAAGAACATACGCAAAAATAGTGCAAATCAAAACAAAGTGCAAAATGCAGAAAATTTGTTTAATTTAGTTATATATTTTCTGAGAGATGTATACCTGCATGCGAGATCAAAATTATATTAAGTACGAATAGATTTCATATCTTGATCGTTCTGTTTATACTTAACTGATAACCGAATTCAGAGAATATTAACAAATGGCAAATTATCACGAAATAACTTACAAAGTCTATGATTGTAATGGTTTTTTTACAATTGGGTGCTATTTTAATTTCGGTTTTTTTTTCATAAATTATGAATATTTTACTTAAAACTTTGCATAATAAATTCAAAATCTGGTTTTATTAAAAGTCTAACTGTTTCAACTCCCATGCAATTGACCGATTAAGAAATTCAACTTCCGTCCTCGTAAAGCACATTTCGCATTCTCAGCGTCCTCGTAAATGACGTCTTGACCAATGAAATTCAACCAGAACAATGACGTTCCCAGAATTCCGTTGCATTTTTGAAATGGTTAATTGCAAATCATATGTATCATATATCTTGACAAAGGATGAAGTTAATGAGTTTGACAATTTCTTTTGCTATTACGCTGACTGCTGGATAGAAACACGTTACTGGTAACATACAAATGAATTTATCTTAAGTTATCATTATATTTAGATAGACTTTCTTGCAAACCTGTGAAAAGTTTTCTACTTTTTAAGTATAAGTTCATTTTAAAAATCACACTGTTAATGTCAGTTGTAGAAGTGATAAATGGTGTGGAAAATCCATCACTTTAGAGTGATTTTTTTCACATTGCATACCTCATATGAGTTTAAGGATCCTACGACAGGTGTTGTGTCCTAGACAGTAGGGGATGCTCACCCTTCAAGAGCACCTGATTGTTATGTTGGGGTCGTCTTGATTCCATATATAACGACAGAGTCCTTTGTACATTATATATATTTAATCTAACTACGATATGTACATGTTTACAGTATAAAAACTAAAACTAAATTGTTTCAAAAACATAGATATATCTATAAAGTTATGAAGCCTGGCGATTGCCTGGTGCTTGCATTGTGCACATGTTGTTTATCAACGATTGACATGTGAGGTAAACACCCAAAACTCCTGACTTGTAGAGGAGTTTGTGGATACCAAGCCTTTGTACCTTTTGTTTTCGTTTTATCTTTTAGTTTGTTTCAAACTGATATTGTCTCTTTGGTCGACTTTGCACTTGGGTATTCGACACTGCACTTATTAACAGGATTGTATTCATTTGTCTGTCAAGATTTGCATTTTTGAGAAAACAATTCATTTATTTCACTAAAAATCTACTGATTCAAGAATGATAACTCGTGCAAAAGGCCAATTTCATATACAATCTATGAAAAATATTTTTATATGGAACACCAAATTAACATATATTCAATAATTATACAGATCTTTAATTCATTTTTAGAAATTTTTTAATTCAATTTTACCTATCTTCTTTTTAATTGAAGATATCTTCAATTCATTTGACCGCCTCGGTGGTGTGATGGTGACGTGCTCGCCGCGAGTGCAGAAGGTCGTGTGTTCGAACCCCGGCCGGGTCTAACCAAAGACATTTAAATGGGTACTTGCTGCTTCTCCGCTAAGCACGAAGTATTTAGGAGTAAGAGCAAAGACTGGTCGGACCAGAGTCAGAATAATGTGTCTGTGTAAAGTGGCACTTCTTCCTGCGGACTGTTGCTTTCGTGAGCTATCACGTAAAAAATCCGGTTGAGCGTGTCGGTCTAGAAAAAAGCAGGTTTTATTCATCATATGCTTCCGTCCTGAATATGCATGAAATATTTGCAGCTGGACGTTTAGCACCATTCAATCAATCAATCAATTCATTTGATGATATCTTCAATTCAATTATGGCTATCTTTAAATAATTTGTACCTAGGTACAAATTGTCGGAATTAAACCTATGTATATTGAATTGAAGATATCTTAAGTTGAATTGAAGACCGATAAAACTGAATTGCTTTAAAGAGAGGTATAATTGAATTGGTGATATCTCTAATTGAATTGAAGGTAGGAATAAGATTCAGCTTAATTGTAACTAGATACAAATCAACTGAAGATAGGTATAAATAAATTGTACCATCTACAATTAATTTGGCGATAGGTACAATTCATTTAAAGATAGGTATGTCTTAATTGTTTATTGCAGATGAATTAATGAGATTTTGGAATTATACCTATCTTCAAATTAATTAATGAGATATTGGAATTATTCATATCGTCAATTTAATTGTATTTCTACAAATGAATAGTAAGATATCTTTAATTTAATTGGTTTTGAAATATGGAAAGGCTTCCAAAAGTATTGCATTTAGTAGTTGTCCCTACCATCGGCTTTGGGGTCCAATTTCGTCTTTTTCATTCGAATGCCTCTTTTGACATGATTGAATCTTGGACTTTCTATGATTTGGTTCTAATGGTACTGATGAGAGAGTAATCGTTGAAATGTACATATATCATACTAAGATCCTCCTTATTTATTCAACATTGGTTATTTTGTATTTTGTGTATTTGTTTGTTTTGGATGTGAGTACTTCCTTTACTAAAAGTATCTTTGGATCTTGATGTTCTTGTGTTTTGGTTTAAAAGCTTCTGATAGAATACCCCTTGAACACGTAATCTGTATAATCACATAAGCAAATATTTGTTCAACATTTGTTAACCTGTGTTTTTTGTAGGGTTCGAGTAACTCCAGTTTTAGTATTCAGTGACGATTTCTGTCTGCCCCTTTGTATCTTCGAAATCCTTTTAATGTTGATTATTATCCATTGATTGCAAACTTCAGCTTAAAAGACATTCAGAAGTAAAAGCAGCTTTTTAAAATTTTGTTACTTCTAAACTGCATGTATGTTCTCACATTTCAAAAATAAGAGACGTTTAAAACTAAAGCGTTTAGTGGTCAACGGCATCGTTGTTTCGCCTGTAACGCCATTGCTTGTCCATGTCATGTAGACCTGAGATAAAAGATTGCAAACTTTTATAACAAATTATTGTCAAAATAAATATCTGCTAACTCCTTTCAAAAACACTGCCCATTTGTTATCAATATAGTTTATAGGATCCCTCCCACTAATATAAGACTTTCACTTTATAACATTCTAACAGGATTTCAACTTTCCTATTGTAAAGTTTTCAAATATGTATGTGGCAATATTTCTGCTTCCCTGCTTTTCGGGGTTTATTTATTTATAGTCATGTATATAACTTCACATGGATACTTCCACTCAAGGTTAAAATTTTTCTCCTCACAATTTATTGTTGCTATCATGAATTGATAGATCCCTATTTTATAAGGGTATTTTTGCATTACTCTTTAAGTCTTTAAAAAATTACTAACTGAATCAAGAAAACATGTAATGGAAATTCATTAAATCATTTCAAATACTTTTTACACCACTATTTTGTTTTTAGTTTGAAATTTCAGTTTTTCATAAGAAGCGGGATCTCAGAGTAGCCATGTTACATCTCGGAATCTGCACCCTTTATGCTTAAACCCTTCTGAATATAGGCAATCTTAATAATTTGATTTTGGGATAGCTTTTTATCGTCATACCATTCAGAGAATGCTTCTCAAAAGTCGATCATTCCTTTTGGCGTCCTCGGTTGTCATAACATCACTGGGTTTAAGAACTTTAATCTTTAAGAAGCATATGATAGATTTTTCGTGCAAACAACTTGGTTGGGTCCGAGGTGCTAATATGACCTATGTTTGAGTTTTAATGAAAATGGCGGTCAAATACTGATTTAACCCGGGCTGGATGTTTCCTTGATAGTGTTATTTACATGACAACAGCAATGCCCTTTTCTGTAAATCCTGCTCCTATTAAGAGGCACGAGAGTATAAATCGAATCAACTGTGATATATAAACCCTAACAAAAGAAGCAGATAATTTTCCACATGGATATGGGAAATTTACAATAGACAGGTTGAACATGTTGAAATCATCACGTTTGTCAGAAATCGGATAGGAAGTATTTCGGCTCGTTTTAAGGATCTACTGAAAAGGAACAGGTCAGAGTATTTCAAATTTTGTGCCCAAATGTTCAACAATTCCTATGCTCATTTAATAAAATGTGTCGTTTCTCTCTTATCAGTTTATATTTAAAATAAACCACTGAGATTGTAGAATATATATTCGCTGTTCACTCTGTTATTTACACTTTTGGTTTTTAATGTCAGAATTGCTAGATCTGCAATCTTTACTGACAGCAGTACTCAACTTCATATAGGTCAATCAAGGCTATTGTGATGGTAAGTGATACGTTCTTACAATAATGACATCGAACAACAGTTTTATGTTAGCAACAACATGACCACTAAAGGAATACTGATAGAAATTTCAAGCTCTTTAATATTAACTGTACCTATTAAGCGAGGTATGAATTTCACATAAAGTGTGTTGAATGTAACCTTTTGGAAACAATCTGTTATATTGTCCGCTTGTGTATATTGTTGATTAAGTACAAGGTGTCATTAATAAGATGATGAAAAAGATGAGATTAATACATATTTAATTCATTAACAAATAACACATTTAGTGTAATT
The DNA here is from genome assembly GCA_032357055.1 of Geukensia granosissima. NCBI lineage: Eukaryota > Metazoa > Mollusca > Bivalvia > Mytilida > Mytilidae > Geukensia > Geukensia granosissima. The sequence goes on along the minus strand of JAULBM010328150.1, from coordinate 477 downwards.
ATAATTTATATTAACAATAATTATATAGCAATGACCCAGGACAAAAGTGGAAAATTGTATATTGATGTTTCTTGGTTAGACGTAATCAAAGCTGGATACAATCTATGGTCGTAGTTTGATGGTAATTTTAATTTTGGCGATGATTGAGAACAAAAATGAGCAGGTAAATAATGTTGTTGTTTTCTATTTATTTCTCATATTTCTGACTTTGCTAAAATTTTTAATCACTGAAAATACGGAAAGGCCTCGAAAAGTTATGATGTCCCTGTCGTCGGATTTGGATTCCCATTTCGATTTGTTTGGATTTGAGTGCTTCTTTTGCTATATTTAAATCTTTTACTTCTTATGTTTCGGTTCTAATGCTACCGGTAAGAGGTTACTCCTTAAAATGTACATATAGCACAACTAAATTTCAATATTTATTTAACATTGGTAATTTTGTATTTCAAAGGCAGGAAGTTAAAATAGACCTTGTTT
>JAULBM010328139.1:0-13169 GCA_032357055.1 Geukensia granosissima | reverse complement strand
ATATCACTGTGTCCAGCTCTATATTGTGTTAAACACATTACTGTGTCCAGCACATTATTGTGTCCAAAAAAATACTGCATCCACACTTAACCAAAGGGTCTTTTGTTCACCTTTCACATTTCAACGTGCTGCAGTCATATCATGCTGCCCTTGCGAAGCACCTCTGTTGTCTTGGAATGTTATGTCATTGTGACATGAGAAGTGCAGTAATATATATTTTATTAACTATAGAAATAGGAGATGTTGCATGAATTTGATTTAAAACTATTTTTTAGAGTTTATTTGAACAAAATTTGAGTAAGGTATTTTAACTGTACTTTTAGATTCAATAATGGGTCAACAAGAGCACTATCATACCTTGTCCTTTTAGCTCACTTAGCTTAAATGCCATGTGAACATTTGTCATCACTTGGCTTCAGTCTTCTTTTGTTGATCTGTCTAAAATTACAAAAAGTCTTCTCATCTGAAACTGCTTACCCAATTCAGACCAAACTTTGGTGGAATGGTCCTTGAGTGGTCCTCTTCAAAAATTGTGTCTGGCATCATAAATGAAATAGCTGAACTTGGTCTAACATAGAACCCTATATAAAATTCACTTGAAAATTTTCTTGTCTTTAAACTACTGACCCACTTGCAACCTAACTTTGTTGGAATGGTCCTTACATAGTCCTCTACCAAAATCATGCCTAACATCCATGCCAACCAACCCAGTGCGCCCCCAAAGCTGAACTTATTTTGGCATAGGACCCCATGGGAAATTAACACTGAAAATCTTCTTTTCTGAAACTACAGCGCTAATTGCAAACAAACAAGCTTTGTCGGAAGGGGTCTCACAATTCAGTTTGACATTTTCCATTGAACTCAATGTTAAAAAAGCAGTGTTCAAGGACTTTGCCTGAACATATACGGGTACCGATGCACACATGTTATGCCTCAAACACAATTTTTAAAATCTGTTGCAAAAATATGGTCTGGTCACAAGCTTTGACTTTTTTCACAAAATCTGATTGAAGTGTCATTAAAATCCATGCTTTCATTATTGGTAAAAAGGGACTTTCCGTGGCCTGATGTAAGTACACAAAATTCCTACACCAAAAACATTTTTAACAGTTACATGATAATCTTTTAAATACATTACACCCTGCCATAGCATTTCTTATGTTTTGAATAACTATTGTGGTGAGGGGCCATGTAAACTGTATAGTGAGACCAATGGTCCTCCACCAAAATTATGTCTAGCATTACCCCCCATTACAATCAAGATGACTGCTGTTATTAAAAATGAAAAATGGGAGTATGGTATATTTTAAATATTATTCTTGTCTGTTACAACTGATTCAGTTGTTACCAAACTTTGGTTCAATGGTCCTTAAATGGTCTTATACCAAAATTATGTCCAGCATTTCAACCATGATGGCTGCTACAGCTAGACTTTAGGTTTACTCCCTGACCAATAGAATGTTCTTCTTCCAAAATTATGTTCTGCATTCCTGCCTGTCAACTAAGTTTTGGCCACAGACAAACTTGTTGTAAAATATAACTCTGAGAGAAATTCACCTTAGAATCTTCTTATGTGAAACTTCTGAGCCTATTGTCCTCTACCAAAATTTTGTACAACATTCCTTCCTTGGCAAGGATCAGTGAAAAGTCTCTGTCAGGTGGGCAATACAGGCTCCTGGAGCTCAGGTAATTTGGTTGTTGAATAATTTATGAATTTTGGAAACATTAATTGATTTATCACAAATAATTGTGAATCCCTGATTCTTTCAAAGAGTTATATTTAAAAGATGTTTTAAATGCTAAACTAAGAATTGGTATCAGGTTAAGATATGAAACCCAGTTACATTGCCATCAGTTCCAGCAACAAACCCACTGCACTGACATTAAAGTTTAACTTTTAGAGCAAATTTCCTTCTCCTGTTTCACTTACAATATGATGATATGCTACTTTTTAAATAGAAGATGTAGGTTATTGGCCTTGAAAGTAGAATGTGAACATTGTCCATATAATTGATCTACTTGAGAGACTACCAAGGCACATGATCATTGTAAAGGTGATCCTATTCTGTAAAAGTACAAGTGAACTTGCTTAACCTTTAACACCTGTTGATAAAGACACAATAGGATCATCTCAACTATGATCATGTGTCCATTTAATTGATCAAGCAGATCAATTAAATGGACAATGTTCATTTTTCTACTTTCAAGGCCAAATAGCTATTAAATACCCTTTATCTTAGATTTGAAAGGCAACATAAAATCCTAGTGTAAGTGAAAAAAGAAATTTGCTCTTACTTCAATTTTTTTAAAATGTGGTACCATTGATTGTGTGATTGATAGTAGAAACCCTGAAGTTCATCTATTATAGATAATACAGAAGAAAAAGAATCTCACAAGAACATCAACGCAGCCAGATCAATGTTTGTTACAGACTTTCTGAGAGAAAATCTGATGAAATCAGGAAAGTGTCCTCATTGTCAGGAAAGGAAGAAAAAGATCCGTCACGAACATTTTAATAAGATTCTCATTCAACACACGTTAAAACAAACAAAGTATGTATTAAAATTTTTTGTTCTGTGTCTGATTGAATGTCTTTAGTTGAAACAGTAGAAATCAGCTATTTTGCCAAATTTTTTACATTCTTCAGAAAAACTGGAATTATTGTTGAAATATTCTAGGTATTCTCATTGGATTTTCTAAAACATAAAATGTGTTTTAGTTACATGCATTTTACTCTTGACTAGTGAAATCTACTTGTTTAAACCAAGGGTGATAAATAACTTGGTAAATTGTGGAATTCTTTTAAGTCCAGATCAAAGTATTTTTTGGTTTTCATAGTTTAAAAATACTCAAACATTAAATGTCTCTCTATATCAAATTACCATTTTCTAAAAGAATGTTTTGTTCTTCAACCTTGCAACACAGGGCATGGGTCACTTATAGCAGCAGGGATGCTAAATACTAGGAATATGTTATATACAGGGTTCCCATGAATGCAGGAAAACAGACGGTAAATGAGATATTCCACTTTCCATGTTTTCAGTCAGAAAATGCCCTTAAAGATAAAAAAGTACTCTTAATCTGGGATTTATCCTTGAAATCTGCATTGAGTGTATCATTGTTTAATAACCAGAAGTTTTGATGCTATTATTCAATTTCGAGTTGCCAGATTGTCAGATTCAATTTTATGACTTGCTTTATTCTTCCCACTCATACCGATAATAATGAAGCATATACAATATGTCAAAAAACATGAATCAATTGTTTAATTGATAATTTTGAATCTGAATCAGCCAACAGTGTAGGTCAATGTTATTGTAATTTAATGTTTGATAAAACTTAGGTTGATTTATACATGTATCACAGCTTAAGCAAAGGAAAGTGCATATACATGCAGAGGTCACCATTCAGGTCACTTATTTTATTTCCTGGTTTATAGATCAGCAGACCCTATTTATTATTAATATTTATATATTTATAAACATGGAAGCTAACAGTGGTTTTTTATTTTTATTTTAAATTTCCTCCTCTTACCCTACCTATTTTCAAAAAGAAGTTAAAAAAGTGCCCTCATTCAAGTTTACTTACTATCTACTAGATGAACAATTAGGTTTAGTCAAGGGTTGAGCATTTCATTGGCATATTGTCCATTTCTATTTTATATGCCATTATACAACCATATCATATTGCTGATGAAGCAAGTTTTTGAGACAAGTCTGTTTAGTTTTATTTGTCAGCTGGTACAACAAAATCACATAAAGTCAAAGAGAAAAAACGAGATTTAAATGAGCCAAAGTTATACCAAACATGTTGCTGAAGCATAACTTGAAGTAAACATGGACAAAGCAGTGTCATTTGCTGTAAAATAGTTCATCTATGTAGCACAGTGACACCATGATACCTCTCCTACTCTGAGCGAGAAGATTGATTGATAGATTGTTGTTAAATGCTATGTCGGAAATAAATAACCATATCCTTACTAAAAAAAAATCATATCAGAAAAATTGATGGAAAAGGCAAATTATTTTGGTTAAAAACCAGAATCCACAACACAAAACCAGAATCTACAACACAAAATTGGAATCTACAATACAAAACCAGAATCTACAATACATAACCAGAATTTACAATGCAAAACCAGAATCTACAACACAAAACCAGAATCTACAATACAAAACCAGAATCTACAACACAAAACCAGAATTTACAATGCAAAACAAGAATCTGCAACACAAAACCAGAATCTACAACACAAAACCAGAATCTACAATGCAAAACCAGAATCTACAACACAAAACCAGAATCTACAATACAAAAGCAGAATCTACAATACAGAACCAGAATCTACAACACAAAACCAGAATCTAAAATACAAAACCCAAATCCACAATACAAAACCAGAATCAACAATACAAGTACAATTTCTTTACAATACATGCCTTCTATAATAGCATGCACATAATAATGAAAAAACTCTAAGGTTTGTCCTAGTTTTTATAAACACTTATGCCTTTTATATAATATTCTTTAAGATCAATGAGAAACAAAGGGAAAAAGGAAGATAAAGAAACTCAAGACAATGAAGAGGATGAAGATCAGGATGACGATGATGAAGATCAACGTCCAACCAAGTCTGCTGGTTCCCAGACCTTTCTTACTGCCACAGAGCTAAGGGAACATATGAGGAGGTTATGGTTCAATGACAAAGCACTCCTACGCCACCTGTATAAAGCTTTGTCTCTAAACGTTACAGATATGTCAACAGATATATTTTTTCTGGATGTTATACCGGTACCACCATCTAGATTTAGACCTGTAAGTATCTATAACTAGACCACTTCCTATGAAGTATCTTTTTTCACGGAGTTTCTCACATTTCCCTTATTTTAGGAAAATCCATTATCATATTAATAGAAATCTTCATAATTTTTATGAAAGGCAATGCAGAAATTTTCCATTAACTTTTGATTTTTAAAAATTGTCATAGTTTTTCTTGACTAATGTGAAAATTGGGATACTGCAGGATTGTGAATTTTAAAATATCTAAAATATTTTAATATATATTATCTACTCTAATTGATCTTTAAAAATGTCTTTTTGTTTATAGTAAACAAATTAACTTCCCAAAACTAAAAACAACAATATATTTCTAAAAATAAGTTTTTATTTGTCATAGATGACTTTCATTCAATTAGTGTGAATCCTGAACATATGGAACTTCCTGTCAAAACATAAGAGAATATTTGATTCTACCTGAGTGCCAAAACTTTCCTTGGGCGTTTTTTATTCAATTAGCAGATATATTTGCTTATTAGATATTCTGTTAGCCCGTGTATTTATTTTGTTGTCCTGTGACTCCAAATTTTATTGTCAAGTCAATTCCTAAATAAACAATCACAAGATTATATTATACTGTTGCAAACAAAATTTGGGGATATATGAATCCCATTGTATGTCTGTCTGTCCATCTGGCTGTCTGTTCACATACTTTGTTAGGATATGTCCTCCTAAACCTTTCAATGAATTTTAATAAACTTGCTGATAATCTTGGCTTATTCCAAGGGTAGATAATCCATGGGGTAGTGGGGGTATCTTGTGTGAGTTTTGCTCACAGTATGTCTTGTTTAATTCCTCAATAGATCTTTTGAAAAAATTAAATGCCCAGTAACTCACTTGAAAACATATTTAAAAAAAATTAAAATGGCACAGTTTTACTTAAAAAAAATGTATATTGCAATTTTACAAATAATAAAATTCATTAAAAGATATATAAAGACGGTCAGTGCACTGCTGCACATGGAAGATAGAGTAAAAAAGACAAGTAGATAATCCCTCATTCCCCCCTTATGCACATCATTGTGTTTTATCGAATGCACATAGAGTGAATATTTAATGTTACAATGTTTTCAGTGTTCATTGAATTCACTTTGATGTACATTACATCATCTATTCACATTCCATATGAACTCGGCATAACCAACAATTAAAATGTATACAGGAATTTTGCATAATATCAAATTAAAGAAAAGATGTATAAAGAAGTTCAATCTTGGTAAATTATTTAATGGACTGTTAAATATTTTGCATTTTGCATTTAGGGACCAAAATATAGTCAAACTTTATTTAAAGGGTCACTTTTTGGTAGGAGCAAAAGTGGCCATATAAGACAAGTGATCTCTTAAATAAAGTTCTTGAATGGTAAAATTTTAAACAAAAAAGGAGTCCTTTAAATTCAGAATGCTGATTTATAGAGATGACTCTAAGACAAGTTTGTCTGTAGACGAAAATGTCACAGTTTACAGTGTTGGCTCTTTAGAATTATAGCAACCATTTATCCTACTCATTAGAAATAAAGCTTCATACAAACAATCATTTTTTCTTCATTTGTAGATTTCATCCATGGGAGACAAACAGTTTGAAAATCCACAAACAGCCAATCTGTGTCGACTTATAAATGATGCAGTTATAATCAGACAGATTGTAGACTTAATGGACAAAAAATCCAAAGATAAATCCAACAGTGTTGAAATTCCAGTAAGTTTAATTGAACATTATCTATATTAGGGATGTTATATACCGGTATTTCATTATCTTATGAATATACAAGAAAGACTAAAATTGCTGAGTTAAGTTAATAAACCAGTTATATGCATTTCACGTAACTGAGTCACTAATGGTTTTTTTTTTTTGCCATTTAATCCTGAAACAGGGAAGGAGAATATGAAAAGACATTGTTATGTGTATTTTAATTATTTTTGTGTTTCATGGTTAAATATAAAAAATCATTGATTATCCTGTTCCTATATGGAATTTTCATTTCAAATTTTAAGATTTCACAAGTTGACTGCATGGTTAAATATAGTAAAACTGTAAGTGATTATCGGGTATTGTATAGAATTTTCATTTTTTTTTTGTGAAAAAATGAAAGTTTTCATGATTTGTTGCAAATCACATTTCAGATAGACCCATGTTGGTCTAAATCATATTATTTCATGAATATGGATTTGAAAAACTTTGAAATCTACCGTATTTATTCCTTGCATATTGAAAAGTTTTTAGCAAAATATTCATAATTTGAAAACCACAGAATTACACTTATAATTAGTTGCATAGCTTGTATTATTGTTTTCTTTCTCTGATTATTGTAGTAATACTGTTTTAAATTGTGTAGCAAAAGCATCTGGTATATCAATTCTTGTCATGTATAAACTTGAAACATACATGTTTTGTTTAATAAAGGTAAAAAAGTATTTTATTTGCCTCATTTTAGACCAGCTTGTCTCAAGTTCAAGGAAAGACGCTTCCTGATAAACTGCAGGCATCATGGGTATTATTACAAACACATGTCAACAGTTGCTACGACTGTGACCTTGACAGATTGGCCACACCTTCAGAAAGAAAAAATGGAATAAAACAAGTATGTACTGTTTATAATTACTTAGAACATAAAGTGATGCTTTGCTAGTTTAGTATGTATTTTTTATCATTTTAAAGATTGATCCTGACAATCCTAATCAAATCAACTGAGAGTCGAGAGCATCTTTTTGTAGGGTATATAGCTTGGAGAAAACACATACCTTAGAGGAGATTAGATAGAGCAATCTGTGTTGGCAATTTTAAATTGCTATCTTAGCACTCGACCGCCCAGGCCCATAAATATCTTATTAAAGGGCCTCATTTAACCAACAAAATAGAAATTTTCAAATGCACACATTTTTGTTCTAAAAGTTATTTTAAGTTCCTGCCTTAGATTAAGGGCATGAAGTTTTACTCTCATCCATACATCTCAATTTCATCGAAGATTGATTTGAAATTTGGCCTGAAGCACTATAAGGATGAGTTGCACTGTGTTTCATTTTTTCAGGTCCATCATATTTTATTTCCTGTTTGCTGGGATAAGAGCATCAGTGTCCCATGGACACATTTTCACAGTGTTAAAGAGTTTAGTCAGTAAAAACGGGTGATTTTTTCATAACTGTATTCCCTTGAAGATAATACACATTTGTACATAATACGCACGGCTTTTACCATTCAATTGATTTTACTTAGGAGATAACTGTATTGTATTTTAAGCTTTGAGGGTGTAAATCGTGGATTTTACTGTCGCAAATTGAGTTTACCTGGCGACGCGTAGCGGAACCAGTATAACGGATATTTGCGACAGTAAAATCAAGGTTTATGTCCGAAAAGCTTAAAATACAAAACAGTTATCTCCATTCTAATAAGGTGTGAAAAGAAAACCTTTTATTTATATCGAAAACTTGATAAAAAAAAATGCCGCGAAACGTTGTTAACTAACGTGTTTCCGCGTCATAAAAGCAACAATTCCACTGTGAAATTTGAACTTGGACGTTTATAAGCTTCGTGTACGTTTCAAATGTGGATAAAATTGTGCTAAAGGTAGTTTTTGCGCTACACATGTAAAATATTATGTGTATTTAGCAATAAATCTTTTGTTCCAATATGGCGGCAATTTAGCGGCTTTTAACATTAATTCATCTTGTTACGGTAAATAGATTGTGAATTTTACGTAAACTGGGCTCCTGTTGAGCTACGCAAGAAACAACAGACCAGTTTAAATATTACGTAGAATTGTTACAAAAATATTGCATTCGAATTTTATATCACCTACTTCACTTTGCAGGAGGCAGTTACGTTGAGAGCTAGTAGCACAGGAATACATTTTTAACGTATATATGATTATTCTAACGCATACGTTTTCAAATTCTAACGCATACGTTTTCAAATTTGTGCACAAACTGTAAACGATAAAACAGTGAGTTTGGTTAAATTTCAAAAGATTTATCTATAAATATATTTGCGGATTGGTTAGGTTTCGTACGACAGACTTGGTCATTTGGCCAATTTAACTTTCACTAAAATGCAAATCTAGGTAGACTTCTATTTGACGTCATTACGTACAAAATCAACCTTACATTTTGGGCTGTGGTATTAAATTGAGTTTTTATCATCCTACTTTTTTAAACTTGAAACATTTTCTTTTGTGTCGGTACATATGGCATTTTTTAATTTTTTATTGATCACCATTTAAAACTTTAATCTGTTTCCACAGCATATCCTGGATTAATTTTAAATACTTATTTGTAATATTTAAGGATAACTAAGCAATAAAATTACAATAAGTGAAATGTATTCCATATTCTTTCTTTTAAATATTATTTTGCAGTTTTTCTCCGTAAACTTGTGTTCCGTGTGGAGGTAAAAAGCCTCCCCGTGCTTGAGTTGTATGCTCTTATTTATTTTTTGGGAACTGGAATGTATGTTGGAAGATATAGTTAACATGTTTCCAACATCGTTAATTCTTATATTTTTAGTCTGTATCAAATTACTTGATCCGATCAGTCTTACGACAAAATTTCTGTAAATCCATGCCCGTCGGCAAGTAATTCCCTGTTTTTCAATTTTTGGTACCGAGCGTACCTAATGAAGGTTAATCCGGAAAAGCGCTTCGTAGGCATTGAAAGTAAGCCATTTACAATAGTTGAATTTTCATTTTGTCAATAATCTAAAAATCCAGGGCACTATTTTTAATAACTTGTTTCGTGCCGTACAAAAATCTAGTGTACTAAGGCAAATGTTAAGCGAGAAATTTCGCAGTGTACAACCCCAAAAAGATATGGATTGTGTCTTTCTGGCATGTAATTCATATCCGTTCTTGAATAATAAAAGTTTTGAAATAACAACACAGATGTTTATTTTGGTGTATAAAAAGATACAAGAACTGTGCTCCCTTCTGGAACAACCGAGTTTACACCCCCGTATTGGTGAGGTCAGCCTTGCTCGTTGTTTGAACTTTGTGTATAGTCTGATTTCATTTCTGTGCGAATAGAAGAAATGTGTTAATTTCGTACAATTAAAACACAAAATTCCAAACGCAGCAGACACCTAAAATATGTATAATTGAGTTACAGGAATGACGCTGGAGTTTTTTTTAAACAACGTTCACATTTTTTTTCGACATGAAAATCCATCATTTTTCTTAATGTCAAAATCGAGATCGTGACAATTTACAACAAATCGGAAAAATTCTCCTATAACTCCAAGTAGTAAAACCAGATGTAAGTAACTTCTGTATGTGAGCAGCATGAACACGCAACTCTAATCACGGTTTATGGCTATCCGTGAAGATGTAAAAAAGGAATTCGAAGATACCAAAAGGACAGGCAGAAATCGATATATCAGAAGACAGAGAAGTCCGTGATCAACAAAAAAAAAAAAGAAACGAAAGACAAACATAGTAAAGAACACTACACTGAAAGCTATAATCACTATCAATGTTATTCACAACCGTTTTACGAACGAATTTGATGTGATGCCAGTAAGAAGATATCCATTGTCATTTGTGAAATGGATATTTCGTACCAGTCAACCAAATCATGATGGCGACCGAAAATGTTTGAAATGATTCAATGTCTCATTAAAATTTTATTGCTAAATTTCAGCTTATACTTTTCCAACAAGTAGAGATTATATATTAGGATCAATCAATTTATGACGACGAACATAAAATTTATGTATGGATGGATCAATTTTGACCGGATATATCCTGGTAGTAATTTAAAAGGAAATAGGCAACCCTCTTTTTAAAAACTCTTTTTTACTTTGATCAGAAACCAGAGTATCGTGTCAACAGCGAAACATAATGCCAATTAAGCAGAAATTCGAATGCAGAATCTAATAAAAAATTCGGATACCTTTATTACTATAAAGTAACAATAAAACGACCCAATCAAGTTTACTCGGGTAAGCGTCCAATGGGTGCAAATCATATATTAATACATATGTATATATAAAAGATTTGTCATTGAATTGAACACTGGATATGATCAGTTATCAATCTAAATAGTGATATTTCAAATGCATAGCAAACGTTGAAACATTTTCTTCCAATAGTTATTATAACTTTTGAAATAAAAACCGAATAATGGCAAAATTTTTGTCATTAGCTAATTGGCTGCTGGTGGCATCTGTCGGTCTTACACTATTAGCGGTATCATTAGCCGGTGGTTCATTGGCTAAGTCGGTGAAATGGGACTTATACAATTCAGTGACAAATTATGGTATTGATGGTGACCCGTTTGTCAAATTATATGCGTATCAGAACTTGTGGACGAGCTACGACGCATATATGGGACGTCTTGACACGGAACATGCACAGGCATACGAGCTTATTAAAAAAGGTTTGTTGTCACTTGTTCTTTTTACGTGTAAGCATGAACCATTGTAAAGATAAGTCTAGGAATTTAATGTGTTACGTATTTTGTTATTATTTATATATATCATGTATACGGTCGTTCTGCTTTGGCTGTTTTTATTGCCAACGTTTAGAAATTAATGTTCTTCCTTAAACCATGGAACATACAAGACGATTATTTGTTTTCCGTCTATCCTTTTTCGTTTTTCTCTAAAGTACAATATCGGTGATCGCGAAATGTAAAAATTATTACAGGACATTCGGTCTGGTAATTTAAGAAACTTTACCAGACCGAACCATCTTTTACCAGACTGAAAATTTTCTCTATTAAACGATAACCAGGTAGTCGATAGAGGGCGCTAAGTGCACTGAAATTTCAGAGTCGCCGCCGGAGAACACAGGTCCAGAAATAAATCAAAGTTTACTGGACCGGAAGTGACATTACTGGACTTGGACGTCGGTCCGACGACATTTCGCCAATCTCTATAACCAAATTTAACCCAAATTCAAACCCTAACAGCACACAGTATCCTAATCCTTTAGTACATGGACCCCTAAAATAAATGAAATCCAGTATTTTATTTGTCAACCATCTTTGCTCAAGGAAACTAGTGATCAGTATTTGCAATCATCAATAAGGGTGGTACAGGCATGACAGGGGGTCCCGCACACGGAAATACGAAAAATAAAATGTCATTTTAAAAGGAACGAAAACAAGAATATGGCTTGCACGTTGCATTTTGATCAAGACATACGAAATATGACATAAAACAACCCTCTAGCACGACAACACGTGAAATAAAATTAGGTAAAAACCTTGCATGAAAATACCCCTGTACCACCCTCATCAATGGTTTTTTATGACAAGACAAGATCAAACAGAAGAAATGGTAGAAAATCAACTGTTTAAAAAAAGGGTTTTTTCCTGAACTGACCCATGCGGACAGAAGGTGAAACCACTCGGGTCAAACCGGATTAGGGCAAAACCATTCGGAACCAGTTTATCAGTAGTCAGTACTTGCACAAGTCATAATGGGAGACCTCATCCAACAAATGACATAGTTAACATCTATCTCATTAAAAAATAGTAATACATTTGTGTGAATCTGGCCTTCATTTACTTTAGGGGACCCAGTACTTAATAAGTAGGATTTGATAATGGGTTTAATTTGAGCCATTTTACGAGAAATCCTTGGTATACTGTTTAAAATTTGCTTTGATATGTCCTTATTTTGAAGAATTCTGTTCATAAATTATCTTGAGTATGTGTATTAACCATTAAGCACTCCAACAACTCACCATTTCTGTTATTTATCGGAAATTCTCTTGTATGAAGTGTGTCAGTTGTTGTCGATGGCGGTCCTGTTGTCTGGGTGACGGTGCCCGGATGTAAATAATGTCATAATCTCAAAAACCAATTAAAATTCACGATTTCAATATTTTGTCGGTATGACTGCGGTTTATTATTAAGAATTTTCCATATAAAATGATCAGATCGTAATTAAAAAAAAAAATTAATGTGGTGTTAATACTTAAATGTTGCTAAAAAACCTAGCATTTGATTCCGACCATGTCCAGAATGTTTATATTTCCGCATTTCAACGTGCTGTGCGTGCGTGATGAAAATGTCTCTATTTGAAATGTACACAGGACTTATTTAAAAGATTAGATGATACATGGTTAAAACAATGTAAATTGTGACTGTTTATTTTGTGATGTTTGAGATTAAAAGACGAAAGATTAAAACTGTCATTTAATTGTTCCGTGTTAATTTGACCTCTTTCCAATTAAATCTGAATTACCTCCCTTGATTTATAACTACGGCTATCAGCTCTATTAGATCCTACGGGAGTACCATTAATCTTTTTGTATATTGGCCCAATAAACAACTTCACCTGTGCAACTGATTAACAAAATAACTGCCTGAGGGTAAACTCACATCCTGTCATTAATT
>JAULBM010328129.1:0-13169 GCA_032357055.1 Geukensia granosissima | reverse complement strand
ACCATTTCACTTTTCTGCAAAATCGTCAAAACTGCAGCAACTTTACTCCCATCAACATAAAGATTGAAACAGTATAACCAAAAATTTTAAAGAAACCAATTTTTAAATGATGTTGAAGGAGTGTAACGTTACTTTTTTTTGACTAGTATATATTTACGCAACATTCAATTTGGAAAATCTGTGTTTTGAAATATGATGCTGTAACAATAAGACACCCCACGTGTATATATATTCGTAAGGTCTTTGGAGTGCGTTAGTATGCAAATGAGATTGATGTCACTTCTTGAATAATTCACTTTTCAATATTTTTGGCGTACCGTCTTTAAACGTAGTTGTTAAACCTATGTTAAAAGCTTTGAGTGCGACTTGGCGGAACATTATTTTGACAGACCCAAAGCTGAAACCTGCTTGAAAGGACACTTATGTAATATGGTATCAAATACAATAAAGGAAATGGTCTTTTGAATACCAAACACATCCTTGACGAAAGCAAAATATTGGTTAATCGTTAAACTACATGTGTTGACCACCAAGACAATAATGCTTAATGATTGCCAATTGTTCATTAATTATGAAATTCAAAATAAAATCTGCATTTTAGACCGTTTACATCCCAGAAGCATAGTGCAAACTTTATTTATTTTTTTAATATATTTTTACATTATAAAAAATTATAAAAGTTGTGATTTGTTTCAAATGCGCTTTTACAGTGTATGTTTTTTAACCAAACACGGTCGCAATAACCCAAATTTTTGCCTAGATTAGGGTTACAACATTGTCTCTCTACTCAATTATTTACATCAAAACTACTTTCGGTTCTAATGCTAGTAATGAGAGGTTACTCCTCGAAAAGTCAATATAATCTAAATTTTCCATATTTATTTAACATTGGTAATTTTGTATTTAGTCAATATTATGTTACATTTTTGTCACACTTGCTATCGATATTTAGTTTTGACACTTACACAATACGTTGTTGTCTTTGGCTATTAATGATACTTTTACTGTAAGTTTTGGTTGATGACGTAGCTTAAGAGAACTAAGTTGTTTATTAACTATGATTTGATTTTGAACTAGATTTCAGAAACAGCGAGTACTTTTTCGAGGTCGGTACATCTTGTTGTCTCTTGTTTTATTTGTTTTTGTCTTGTCTTCGTATACGTACTATGTATCGACTTAAAAAAATAATCTTAATTAATTCTTTTAAATTCTGTTTTTATGTCGATAGTGGGAGGGTTGAGGATCATCCATTATCATACTTTTTGTGCCTAATAAAGTCAGGAAAACCGTACTCCAACGGACACAGGTTCAGAGAAATTGGGGAAAGTGTATGGTTGTATTCTTTTATTTTTTGTTACAATATAATGACATAATTAAGAAAAAATGTCCGAAATTATTCCCTTTTTTGCGCAGATCCGTTCCTTTCATTTTATTGGTTTCAAGGACATTTCCAATAAGTATTCAGACTTTACAAATGGCGGTAAAATATTTCTAGTTTTTATTAATAAGAAACTATATGTCATCTTTCAATGTTATATTGTTTCTTAATTGATATTATTTACTTCACTAGCAATTGATAGTATCCTATAATGCTATATTGTTTCTGAATTGATATTTTTTACATTACTGGTAATTAATAGTATTTCCCGTTCTTTCCCGATGTCATAACGTTAGGCTCTCACTACCGGTCCGAATACCTTAAAGCGCAAATCAAATAATTCCAATTAGAATTATTCTTGTAGATGCTTAGCTTTCCAGTTTAATGTTATACATTTATTGCATGTTGGTGAGGGGAATATGAAGATTTATTCACCTAAGAAGATCATATTCCCCGAACTGGCATGCAATTAATTGTTTATTATACCGAAAAGGTATCATATATTGTATTTGGAGAATATGATATTTATTCTCAGTGATCACATGTTCCTGTTAACCAATCAAAACAGCTGTTATATAGCTTTTACTACAAGAGGTGGAATATGAAATTTATTATGGAGAATATGATATTTATTATTGGCGTTCACATGTTCTAGTTAACCAATCAAAATAGGCCTTTTATAAAAACATTGTTCTGAGGTATAATAATATTCGTTATCATAATGTTCTACTGATCAGATTTACCTATGATGGTATATGAAAAGTCAAAACAAAACATTCGTTCTGTCGAAAGACAACTTGACCATTACCGGCTGTATTAAATCTTTGGTAGACAAAACGAATTCAGCTTCAAACCAGAGACATATAATACAATTATTATAATGTATTATATGTCTCTGTTCAAACATAGCACCCCCCGCTATTCAACTTTGTTAACCACATGGCCATTAGAGTGTCTCGTGTATTCCGTGTCAGGAAATTCAAAATCATTGGAATCCATCATTTGTTGTGTCTTTTTGTATGTCCAATATGGCGTCATGACAAAGGTCAATAAAGTCATCCCTAAGTGGATCATTATGACTACAATGATGTGAAGTTCTGCCCATATTTCATTTCTGTATTTTATAAAGAAATAATAGCATATTGTTAATTCAATAATGGACCGCATGTGAAAAACTTTAACAAGAATGAATTGGTTTACTTTCCATGCCAATGTGCTTCCTTTCCTTGCTTTAATTAGCATCCATGAAATCGTTGTGAAAGGGGCACTCAATTCTACAAGAGTAAGTCTGACGGCGAAAAAATGTAAGCTATCGTATACTGCTGAATTAAAAAAGATACATAGTGCTATCCAGTGATGAAGCTGTAGCAGTAAACTAAATTTTCTGTATTTTATGTCTGACGTTGTTAAGACAGTGCATTCAAATACGAAGAATCCGAGTGAGACCAAGCAAAAAACCTGGCTAGTTGGTGTTGTAGAATAAACCACATCCTTCTGTAATTCTTCGTCGTAAACAACACACCAAATACAAAATACTACACAGAAAACAGCGAAAACCGTTCTGGCAACTCCAGAGTTCCAAAAAATCTTTTCCTTTTGTCGGAGATTGCAGTACGTCTTCGAAAAACTTGAAATATGTCCAAAAATGTAATATAGACACGAGAAGAAAAGCAGCGATGCCACGGTAACGGCGATTTTAACAGAAATCTGACTGTAATCAATTTCTGCCAATATTGGATGAAAATTCTGTAACAATCCCATTTTTCGTTTTCCTGAAGAGAAAAACACATTCAATTATTATAAATTTCATAATTTTTATAAAACATAAACAACATAAGTGTTTGTTTATGAAAAAATAAAGTAGACAATATTGCAATATACTAGAAACTGAGTTATTGAGTTCAACACATCCGTTTTCTTTTCCATCAGATTAGAAAAATTTTGAATCTTGTTCTTATATTGTAGTTTCCTATGTAGACACTAAAAGAATTTGTCACGGTCATCAGAATACTTTGTCAGAGTTTGCTGGAATGGGTAAAAATGTTGTGAAAGGAAAACTGCCTACCGTATTCTTATATAATAGTGCTCATTTTGTAGATTGAAAAAAAAGCAAATAACTTGAAATAATACTTTTTAGCAATCGCGGTGGGTTTTAAGCTGCGCCGAAATTATAATTTTCTACGGGGATTTTACATTTTAAAATTAGCCATTTATTTTCGGAAGTGGCCAATTGCACGCGCTAGCGCGAGACCGGTAGTATACATTGTCAACGCTGCGTAATAATTGAGTATTTTAAGGGGTTAGCTGACACAATCACGAAAATAAATTCTACTCGTTTAATTTTCTTTATATTTTGATTAGACATTTAATTTGATGAAAGAAGGAAAACACAAAAATTTCAAGAAAATTTGAACCACACATTCTCTGGAATTATTTCAATAGATACATAGTGGGGGCACCAGTAACCATGTATCCATCCGCATTTAACCACGAAAATAGTACTAAATTGAACTTGGTGAACTATAAAAAATCATATAAGGTGTTACACAAGGAGATATTTTTGACTGTTTGTATTTGTAAAAGCTACCATGTGTCTGCTAAGATATAACATGTAATTTTTTCTGATATCTTTTTGGGGTATAATGTAGGGAAGGCCAAGAACTAAATTACTGATGAAAGTTTTTCCTGGTTACTGTAAACTAAAGTGTTGAGGCGGAAATTGAAATCAGCTGTGCATTTTACTATTTCACATTGAAGGTTGGGTTCAAAGTAGTCACTGATGTTCGGAAGGTACAGTAGGAACAGACTTTACATGTCAAACATCTGGGAAAAATCATTTTATTTTTATAGGAATTTTTTTTCGTTCAATGTAAATGAATAAAGTCAGATTTAGTGGTGTGCCCTCTAGTAATTTCATGATAAAAATTTTGATCACTTATCGAGATGCATTAATTTTTCTATAAAAAGGTAATTGATTAAAACGTTTAGATGATCTTACAGTATTATTTCCCTTAGGTGTTGGGTACCCTTAACTACAACAGAGACATATAGTATATGTCTCTGACTACAAGTAGGATTTATTAACCTGCAAAAATGCTTAGTAGCGCGACTAATTGAAATTTTAAAAGAAATTCTTCTGAAATGTATCAAAAGAGGGGATCACAATAAAAAAATGTGCGCAATTTTTCATATTACTTTATCTAGGTCTAACTTAACCGCTCCCGCCAAAAAGATGACCAACAACGTAAATCACCGTAGAAAAATTCAGGGGCAGATAGTAGTGTGTAAAATACTTTTGAATAGTGTAAAACAGTGGGATATATCTTTCTTTTGATTTAAAGTCAGAAACGCACATATAATTTAATTAAGCCCGAAATTCGCATTCTAGAAAAGCTTGAAATAGAGACTTAACTTGGGAATGTATAGTAACGCAACAGAACGAAGTAACGGAATTATGTTTTACTTAGTTTAAACATATTTTATTTGCAACAGTTAGCAAATGGGATTGGATAAAAGTTATGACAACATTAGACAAATCCTATCCCTATTTTTACTATCCGAAAAGATTTTGATTTACTCTTGCAGTGTAACTGGCATGTTCAAATGACTTTAAAAATGGTAAGATAGGCTGGTTGTTATTAATTAAAAAATCATTATTATTTTTTCTTTTTGGTGTTTGTCAATTTATTAAGTAAAGTCATTATTTCATGGCAAAAATATATCATGATATTCATATTTCTCAAGTTAATTCGCAAACGTACAAGCCAAAAAATATAATTACTTAAGTAGCAGGAATAATTATGTAAATGATTTTACATCCAATGATGATAATAAAAGCTAATACATAAAAAATCAAACCGATTAAACAGATAATCTGTAAATACTTTTTTCATAACTAATAATTGCTTATTTTAATATATAAAATCCGTGCCTCCGTATTAAATCTAATATATTTAAACAGAACAGTAAGCCTACCTCTAATCATCTGAAGCATTCAATCATTGACAGACAATTCTGTACTGTATACTTGTGTGAAATGATCACACCTCGTCAACTGAATGCCTGAAGATGTACAATCTTGCATAAATTTTGAATTACGCAAGTTTGTGTGGCTCTGTACATATTACGAGAATAGTCAACAAACACATATTAGAAGGAAGTTAGATGTTTCAAATATTAATACGTAGTATATATAAAAAATAGAATCCAACCATATTTCGTAACAGCAAAACATATTTTTATCATTTGATTTTTTCAAAGAATGTTTTATTGTAGAGAGGACAATATGTAAAATTCGTGCACATTTACATGATTATAACACCTACCGTTAATCTCTCATTTTGGACGTAAACGTTTTTGCTATCATTGTTGACCGATTCCTTATTCGTATAGGAAAAAAGAAAAAAAATCTTCTATAGATCGTAACGAGATTTTGTGAGATTGAAAAAACTTGTATAAAAACGATCAAAAATAATTTTTGATGTCAAAAACAATGGATCTTTATAGAATAACCTTACGAGTTCATTCTCTTCGTTTTATAGGTAACAATTGTTATACCCCACGAAAACAATGAAAAATACCCTTTTCATAAAAATTTCATATGATTTTAACCTTAGCAATTTTCTTGAGAACTGCGACGAGTTTTAAGTCCCCAGACACAGTTTCTTACTTAAACATAAGACAAACCGTTTGCGTCATTCAAAACTTCAACTATGTTATTTTAAACTTAAATATTTGGCGAAAACCCTTAAAAGCTACTTATAGCTTTCACACCTTAAATGTCATTCATAAAACGATAATAACCCCGTCCATCATGTTTTTGCTGGCAAGTGAACACTTTATTTGCATATAAATGCTATCTATTAAGAAATAGCTGAAAAAAAAAGAAAACAATGCTGTACAGAATCGATATCTTTAACTAAGACTTTATTCGAAGAAAATTTAAATAATTTTTAGGGCAACCGTCTTCTTGTTCAGTTGTAATCGTTGCAAAAGTGCAGTGAGGTACAGTATATGAAACGTCGAATTTCCTCACAAAATCTCGTAACTGACTATTTAAATCATTTTTTTCCTTAAAAAAACTAGGGTCTTATTAGGGCCTTTAATTTGAAACGATTTTTTCATTTTAGAAAAATAACATAGGAAAACTGAGGTCCAAATATTGTAAAATTAAACGCACTGAATAAGGCAGCTTAATCCAGCGGGGCGGTCTTTTACCATGCATGTGCAATACTTGCAAGAAATGAGGCCTTCTCTGATGTGCATGATGTATGTATGTTTGTATGTTTGTGTGAGATAGCGAAAGAGAGATTTGTCGGAGAGTTATGTGTGCTTAAAGATAGAAGAGAGGGAGAGAGAGAGGTTTGTGTGTGTGAGGGGGTATATGTATGTATGAGTGTAAGCCAAAAAATGTGCTGAGTAAAAGTGTCCTTCCTGTTATATATTTCTAAAGAAAAACCAAAAGAACATTATGTCATGATCATCAATGTGTTTTATTCCGTCCTCTGATTTTATCATAAGGAGCAATAGCATCAGTGGACAATATTTCATGGGGGACACAATTTTATGTTACATGAGTGGTGTGTGAGAGAGAGGCGTGTGAGGGTTGTGAGTGAGAGAGAGAGAGAGGTATGTATGGGAGAGAGTGTAATGTTTGAGAGAGATATTTATGAGAGATATGTGTGACAGAGAGAGATGAATGTGTGATAGGAGAGAGATGAGAGGGGGAAGAGGTGTGTGTGAGGGTAGATGTATGTGTTAGAGGTGTGTGTGAGAGAGAGAGAGAGACCTGTGTCAAATTTCAAAACACTCAAATTTCGAGACTTGCATGCAAAAACTATGAGCCAGAATGCAAAAATCTTCAAGCTAAACTCATTGACGAAAGTGTCCGATTTTAGTTTTATTAGTTCTGAACCCCACATTATTTGTGTATAAATGCCAATTTTGTATTACTTTTCAAATGTTTTATTTCATCTAATAATATTATTATATCATCCTGAAAGCATTATCTGCCATTTCCTTATAAAAATTTTGCTTGACAAAATCTAACCATACCTGTTTATTATGTAAGGTCGAAAATAAAAATTTTCCATTTTAATGAGCAAGATTATATAAGTTTATTGCCCCGTTTTTTTCCCACCCCTGGTATGTAAGGAATGGCTAAATATCTTGAAAACTGTATGGATCGCCAACCCATATCAATACATTTTCTCGCTCCCATAGGTTATTGCCCCGAGGTTATCCCAACCCATATTATATCAATCATGGTTAACACGGGTTATCTTAACAAGTACACATTTCAGAGGTAAGGTCAGTTTCGTAAATACATGAAAATAGGTTATTGATTCAAAGCTAATTAAAGGGATCGCTTACGAAAATTTAAGTTGTTCAAAGAAGTAGACCTCAGTCGATGGTAAATAAACATATCCTTGATTGAAATCTTTGAATCAAAGCTTTCCGATAACAAAGATTTCTTTAATTTTTCCTTGTGAGGATTTCGTTCTACGTCTAGTTTTAAAGTGGAAAGAAAAGATATGTCGTAAGTATCAAGAAAACCGTGCACCAGCTAACTGAGCAGATATCAAATGTTAAAAGGTCACAACAAGGCTTTCTACACTCTTTAAACTAAAAACCTAAGTGTCAGTATAAAATTACATATTCTAGCGTTGAACAATATAAAAATGCCAGTGAACTAACAAAAATGGCTTCGAGACAATCCAATGGCCTTGCGTCCTGACTTGGGGCAAGCGTATGCAACATGCTGCGGGTTTACACTAGTTTTGTTGGATACAAATTTCCTTTGTAAAAATAAAAAACAAAATAACAACATTGAATATATAATGATAAAAAAGAAACGTTACAGCTTAATGCATTTGCTATTGACTTTAAAATTTCTTGCTCCATAACTTTTTCAATCTGAAATTTTTACAGAATGGTCAGCTCAACCTAAGCTTCAGATTCATGTAAAAAAACAAAACTTCATTTTCTCATTTTTTTGAGATCTCAAAAAGTGCTTTTTTGTCCCAAAAATTGAAAAACTTTAAATTCAACTGAAATTTACGACCACAAAGTGCAACATTTCAAAATTTCAACATTTCGCAAAGTTGAGTGTAGAAGTTTTTTATTTCAAAAATGTGTTGATCACCTATCTCGTTAGTTTATGACATCCGTTTTCTAGTTTTGAAATTAAATTTTACAAATTAGCCACTTTATTTGTGTGTTTGAATTTTTTAACTACTTTATTTGTATTCATAATGAAGATTGAAATTTTACGAAAGAATTTTTCTAGAAAAGCGTATAAATTTAATAAGACGAAGTTTAAGGTGTGTAACGTTTCTTTTTTGTCTAGTATTTAAAGTGTAAAGTACTTAAACAACACAAAATCAAACACAAGCAACAGCGAGGTACCGAAAACAAGCTCGGTTGGCTAAAGCGTCTGACTATGTCATCTAGCCTTTAACAAATAACCAAACGCCTCACGTATTAGTACAATCTAAATGTAATTAAAGATTTATTTCATAAAATGGGTATGGTATGTAACATTTCAAATCATTTCAAATGTTAATTATATATATTCGTTGTCCAATATGAAATTAAATCAGAAAAGTTTTAAAATGATACATTTATTTTCTCTATTTACTGATATTTCCAGTAAAAAAATGTCAGCAAAAGGGAGATAATGATAATTTCATTATAACTCCCAATTCACAACAAAGAAACATTACGAATCTTTTTTGAACAAAAGCGTATTTTTTTTTAAGATGATGATAAAATTATAATAAAAGCTTTAAAATATCAACCACATTTTATCATACACTATGATTGTTTTATTTAACAGTATTAATACAGACAGTATACATCACGTGAAATAGAAATGAAATGCAAATACAGAGTGAATTAGCAATCGATTATCTACCTTTAAAATACTGATTTATACATCGATGTTGTTTACAATTAATCTTCAATGTGTTTTCTCTATTTATTAAGTATTAAAACAAAATAACGAAAACGTCATAAACGTTATAACTTTATCATATACAGATGTTAAATTTTTTTACAATTGCTGATTAAAAAGTGTTTCAAGAGTTTTTCGAAACCAGAATGAAACGAAGTATAAAATTTGAAGGTCGGATGATATTGCTCCTCTTCACATTTTAAGAAGACCGTCGAAGCCTTCACATTTTAAGAAGACCGTCGAGGCAGCAACACGTGCAGCCGAGCAGGAACTTCGACCGTAGTACAACGTGGAGTGATGGAGTAATGACCAACTCCTTATATCGTCCTCGACGCAGTGACCCACTGGTAACCAGCCCTGCTGCAGTGTGTTGAGGTAGGACGCGGCCATGAAAATCACTTCACAGCGGAACTGGTCAGCTCTGTTCGGCACCGTGGCCCTGAAAAGCGCCGTTGTAGTCTATCCAAATCCAACAAGTTACAGAAAGTCACCCCCCAACGACGACAGCTTAAACAACGACTTAGAACGTCGGAAAGTTACAACAACTCATGCCAGCCTCCATATCAAATTATTATAACACCATTTTCAACGACAAAATTACAACAATACCAAAAGTTCCGCCAGGGACCGTCCGACAGAGAGCATTCATTTGCTGTGTAGGACGTTTATAACCATCAACCACCAACATATTGCTCCTGTGTTCCGCACACTGTGCCTAATGAAGGAAACTGAAGGTATGTAGTGCTTGTATTTTCCCACGTTGAGTGGCCATAACCTAAGTTTCGATAGTTTTTCGTGTGAAGTAGGTTATATGCATTAAGGTCTATTCTAGTAAGATAATACTTATCCAACACACTGGAATCATCCGAAAAAGGTCAGGAGATTTTAATGAGGTGTATGAGTGAGAGAGGGTGTGGGAGTGAGAGAGAGAGGGAGGGGGTGAGTGAGAGATACAGTGTGGGGGATAGAGAGAAAGAGAGGGTGTATGATTGAGTGATGGCGTGAGTGAGTCAGAGAGATAGAGGGTGAGAGTGAGTGACAGAGTAGGGTGTTGACAGAAGGATAAGGTGTAAGAGGAGAAAGGGTGTATGTGTGCGTAAGAGGGTTTGAGTGAGTGAGAGAGAGATAGAGGCTGGTAGTGTGTGCATGATAGAGAGGGGTTTATGAAAGATAAAGGCCTGTGTCAAAATTATAGATTAATTCAAACATCTGCTACAAGTTATTAAATTTCAAAATAAATAATAAACGAGCCTCGCCAGATAGGCCAATCAGATGCGAGTATCTGCTTTATCAATAAGTCATTAATTTACAAGTTTCGTTATATACTTCAAATATCATGCAAGAAACGGATACAATACTTGAATCATATGATAAAAATATATGGCATTATTTAATTCTTGACATCACCATTCAGGAGTGTCGATGACATCAGTTGCTTGATATGGCCAAATTATGACTCGCACAACTTTTTCACCAAACTTCAAGAAATAATTGAAGGTTTACAAAACTAATCAATCATTATGGTTGGAGACTGGAATGTAGTTTAGGATTATGAATTAGACACCTGTAGCTACAAATCCATAAACAATTCTTAAACTCAAAAGAAAGTTACTGAAATGAATGAAACATTAAACTTCGTTGATATATTGAGATCTGATAACCCAGAAAAAAGAAGGTATACCTGGATGGGCCCGAATCTTAAACAAAGTCGTTTAGATTACTTTTTGATTTCAACAGTTTTTGAATCTCTTTTGAATAAAACTGATATAAGCATAAGCTATCGATCAGATCATTCCCCTGTAAGCTTAACTTTACAATTTTATAATCAAACCAAAGGTAAACGAACATGGAAATTTTATAATAGTTTATTCCACGATAAAAGCTAAGACTTGAATCACTGATGCAATAAACCATTACAGATCTAATTTACCTACTGATATTGAACATGAGGAGGATTTTTCTATTAAACCACAAGTTCAATAAGAGGTAAAACTATTTCATATTCATCTTATAAAAAAACGGAAAACTCAGACAAATAAAATAGAATTAGAGAAACTCTTACTTCTCTTCAAAATGAACAGAATAAAATCCATGTACTCAGAAAGTAAAATCAATGAAATTGAAGCAAGATTGAAAAAAGATAATTGGAATAATCCAGATGGAAAACAGAAGGGTGATTAGAGAAGAAATATTTGGCCAATTTAAAATTTTGGAAAAGCAAAAATATTTTTATGAGAATTTGTACTTCTACTCCAATCCAGTCTCCAAACAAGATAATGGAAAGTTATTTTTTGAAAAAGACAATCCATAATTAAAATTTTAATCAGAAGAAAAAAGTCTCTGTGAGGGTGTATTGAATAAAATAGAATTCCTCAGGGCTTTGAAAAATATGAAAAATGGTAAATCGCCTGAAATAGATGGTTTAATGGTAGAATTTTATAAAATTTTTTGGAAAGAGCTTGGCACTTTCCCCATTAATTTTTTTAATCATAGCTTTGAAATGAAAACTCTATCAATATCTCAAACACAAGTTCTAATTACCTGTATACCAAAAGAAGGTTAATAAAAAATTCACCTTAAAAACTGGAGACCAATTACACTTTTAAATGTGGATATGAAAATTGCATCTGCTGCCCTGTCAAATAGAATTCTGAAAGTAATAATAAGTGAAACACAACAAGAGTTTCTAAAAGGAAGATATATTGGAGAATGTACCCGACTTTTATTTGACCTTGTAGAAAAAAAGCAGAAGAAGATATCCCTGGCCTATTGTTATTAATTGATTTTGAAAAAGCATTCAACACCCTTGAATGGTCATTCATGAATAAATCACTACAGTTTTATTTTTACTTTTGTAACTGGGTGAAACTTTATATGCAAATACGAAGATCTGTGTAAAAATAATTGCCACTGTTCGAATTACTTCAATATTAAAAGGGGAGTTAAACAGGGAGATCCATTGTCCCCTATCTTTTTATATACAGTCCGACAAAAGTTAAGCGCCACCCTATATTTTTTCTAATAATAATTTCCATTTTACACCTATGTAAAAAATGGAAATAGAATTAAATTTATACCAACACTTTTATGCATTAGTGTACAGGCTAAACTTTAGGTTGAAATTTGGGTGAATTAGCATGTCATATGATTGGTTAATTCTTAAAATAAAAAGGGGGATAATTTGGCAACTTCAAAATGCCGAAAAAAGTTTTATCGAGAAATCAATTTTCACAATTTAAGAAACCGTATTGGTCATAAGAATTTTAGAACTTTTAAATGAACATATTTGGGCAGCTTTATCACACAAATTAATAAATAACGCGTATATCCACCACGATTTTTCTCAACTTCCCGTACACGCCTCCTCATTCCAAGAACCAGACGACGAAGTCGGTCTTGTGGAAATCTCCGCCATTCCTCTACTATTGCGTTGGTCAATTCGGCAATATTGCGACAACGTGGAACGCTATGGTTATATTTCCGACCAATAAAATCCTAAACGTGTTTAATTGGGTTCATGTCCGGGGACATGACAGGCCACTCGAAGGAATCAATCGCCTCTTGCTGTTAAATGCGCGTACTAACCGAGCCCGGTGTGGTCTATCATTATCGTCTATGAAGATGGGTCTGTTGGCCATTCGGTGGTTGTCGAAATGTGGCCCCACATGCGCGTCAAGCACGTCATCACGATAACCAACGCCATTGAGATTACCTTAAAGAACGTGCAAGGGTAACTTACAATTGAAAGAAAAGCACCCCCATACAGTGACACCACCCCCACCAAAGACTGCCCATGATGTTTTCATCGCGATATGCGGTGTTTTTGTGCCGCCAGAC
>JAULBM010328128.1:0-23223 GCA_032357055.1 Geukensia granosissima | reverse complement strand
TCGTGCGGAAACCAACCTGTCTACAGACGCCGACGACGACGACAGCATCATACCATAATACGACCGCAAATTTTTGCTGTCGTATAAAAAAGTTGAAAAGTTGAGACTTAACAATTAAATAGAACTTCTGAAATATAAAACAGTTGAAACATTTGATTCAGTTTTCATACATTGCCAATTTTCCAAAGGGTTCACTTCACCTGTATCAAAATGGGAAAAATGTACTTCAACAGCCATTTCAAGTATATTCCAATACTTTCATAAAGAAATTTTTATTTTACAAATTCTAGAAAAGAAATAACATATTTGTTCTATATGGAAAACAACTATTTCATTTCACTATATTCCAATACTTTAAACAAAAATGATTGCTCATTTTTATCCAAATATTTGAAAACAAGTTGTGCAATGAATCAATTTTTAGTTTTCTAGATCAAAAATATCTTAAAAAATAAAGAAATACATGTTGATAAAAAATCAAGACTAGAAAACCAGGACAAGAAATTTGAAATTTAAAAATTCAACACAAAGAAAATAGTTTGAAAAAGGACATTGAACATTCATATTTTAACAAGATTTCATACAACATGTAACAAGATAAAACTATCTTCTAAATTTACACAATGTATAGCACTGTTGGTTTCCACAGAGAAAATTCTTTAATAAAGCACTGGATGTGCACAACTTAGACATAAGAGAAAATGTGTCCATTGGACACAGATGCCACGTCCCAGCAAACCAGATGTAGAAAAAGAATTGACCTGAAAAGGGGGGTCATGGTTTAACTCGCCCTTATTATGCATCAGATCATAATTAAATCAATCCAATGTAAACAATCTTTGATTTTTGTTTGTTTGATTGGGTTTAACACCATTCTAACAATATTTCAGTCATATTGAGCTATCAGTTTACTAGTGGAGGAAGCCAGAGAACCCATAGAGAGACATAAAACTTGGGTAGGTAACTTACAAACCTTATCATGTGCTATGTGAATGTAACAAAATCTTTGATAAAACTTGGACATACAAGGCTGAAACATAATGTCGCCTAAAGCAAGGACATAAAGTATTCATTTGGAACATACAGACCCACCACAACACATAACATACATTGTCACAGAATAGTCTATATACTGGATTATTTTAAACTAACAAATTCAAGTTTTAATAAAACTTGCTAATCCAGCAGTAAATTGATTCAGGGATTATTTCACTGATGAAAAACCTTGACAAAAATTACATTAATCAAGCACCAACTCTTTATCTAATTTCCATTGTGTTATTTTATTAATTTTTTTTTTCTGACCATAATAAATTTATTCAAGAATTTTAATAAGAATTTTTGTACCTGAAATCTGTTCAGCTGTATAGACTTCCAGTCCTGATCATATTGAAGTAGAATATTTATGGCCTTCTATATGAAAGTTAATGCATGTAATAAGAAAAACTTTAAAATAATTTTGCACAAATAGTACAGTAGTGGATAAGCAATTCCCTAAAATATTATTTGGGGTGCAAATACCTTTCAACAAAAACTTTGGACCAGACAAATTTACCAAAAATATCAGTTAATCAAAAAAAAAAATTCAAGAAATGATTTGTATTTACATGTTTGTTTTGAATGTGCAATAAAAGCAAGGAACTGTTAATATATAATGCTGTTTGTCTTAAACTTAAGTCTATCAGGCACTAAAATTACTGTCACAACATTAAAGTAATAACTGTTCTTTTGTTTCTTTTTCATCATTACAAAGAAGCAAAGAATGGAAAAAGCGGTTTTCAAATCATCCATAATCACTTAAAAAGAACCTATTATTTTGCCTTCACACCTAATAGGGACAATCTTGTGTCAAAAACTATAAAGAAACATCAAATAAATTGTATAAAAATTGCATATATCTATATAAAAATTCAAATAAATTCTAACATTTCACACATAACAAAGCATTAAAGGTTCAACAATAATAATTCTATTGTAAAGCAAACTAACAAAATTTTGGCATTCAACACCTCAGCTAAAGATGCACTCTGCTGATAACAAGGGCATAACTACAGCAGAATCTGGTTATGTCAAACCCAGACGGACAAGAATATTTTTTACTTATCCATATATTTATTTAAAAAAATAAGAACGAAATTATATGCTAATTATATCATTATATGGAAGAAAAAAAGATTTCTTAAGACATTAAGACTGATAATAAAATTTTAAATCATTTTGAAATAAGATTTAACTGTATCTGTTGCTAAAGAGAATTAATGGCATAAATTTTTTTTTTCATCAAAAAATACTGGCTCATAATCCTAATGATATTTTTAGGGAAGAATATTTGTCAAACTGTAAAGTTAATATTAAAAGCATCAATAATACTACAATTTCAATTATTTTATTAGAATACATCTTAAAGGTGAAATAGTACTTGGCTGTAAAAATAAGGGTGATTTTAGAGGAATGGAAAGGCACATTTTATTGAACCCCCTGAAAACCAATCTATAGAAGTAATTCCTGATCAACAAAGTTTGCAAAAGAAATTGTAGCAGAGGTCAATGATGGAAGAGGAATGAGTGACAAACACAAACCTCATGTTCATCATCTGATTCTTGGCAAATTTGCAACTAATTTCTAAACAGGTTCTTTAACAAACAATTATAAAAAAGACAAAAAAAGATCATAAAAAATTGATATTAGATGTCTAAACATTGTCAGACTGCACAAAAATGGCACTTTCAAATACATGTATGTGTATTTATACCCCATTACACAAGGTTTAAAAAAGGAAGACAATTTATTCATATATAGCACTTAAACACTAAGAAAATTAATAAAAATATCCATGTATATATGCAAAAATTTACTTATAAAATTTCTTCTAATTGTGAGAGGATCTATGGCCAATATTATAATACCTGGATTATACAGTGAGACCTGCCTAAACTAACCACACTTGGCAACCAGAATATTTTTTGGTTAATTAATTAATGTAAAACACCAAGAATTTTATGCATAACTAGGTCAGGTGCAAATTAAAATGAGGATGATAAATTTACCCCATTTGTTACTAGACTGACATGGTGAGCTGTTTTTCTTTTTTGAACATGATGGCTAGCAAAGGAAAAGTCTGAATGAAAAATTATTATATATCTCTCATCGGTATCATGTAACACATGCCAAAATATCATGTCAAGAGGTCACAATGTTAGTTGAAAGTGAGGATATCCCTACGCTACTTGTCTAACATCAAAGAGAGATTATCAGACATTGATATTGGGGGATAAGCAGGTAGGATTTACATAAAATTTGGCTTTAGTCCAAGTGTCCAGTTTAAACAAGATTTCACTGTAGTGATCTCAATAGTAATTCTTCAGCAGCAAAACAATTTTATCACATAAAGAAAAATATTTTAAGGCTTGATATCATAATAGATAATTTAACATCTATTTACCTTTAGTATTTGCACAAACATAAAAATTCAAGAGTTACTCAAGAGAAGGAAATAAACATATTTTTAATGAAAATAAAAGAAAAAAACAATATTTTACAAGACTTACAAAAGCTTAAAAATATTGCGATGATTTTTTAAATGTGTGCTTGATTTTGTGAAATAATGATAAATGCATATTTATATTAAAAAATTTACAAAATAACAAAGCAAAGTCATTGTATATTTATAAGACAAATTTGTATTGATCACATCACTTATAGATCATAATTTACTTCAGAATGACCTGACAATTGTTTGATGTATTATCTTCAGTACACATTATTATTACATGTGCAGGATAACAGACCGACAGACCTGACCCGTTAAAGTAAGTTCATATAGGTCTTCCTTCATTTTATTCAAAATGTTTAGACCTGTTCCAGAATTTAAAGTGTGGGAGGGTCGAGAGGCAGTATAATTTTTTTTTCTACATGGGAGGTTGGTATACTGAAAGATAAATTTTGTGGGTGGCAGGGGACCTAAAAATTAAAATTGCATGCCTGGTTGGTAAAGTAAAACCTACTAAATGTTACTTCGTTTGAAGACAACTGCAAATGCTTTTGCAATAATAAGCACCAAATCCCCCTTTTCTGTTTAGCAATAAAATTTACACAATCAAAGCCTTTACAGATGTACATATGACAATGAGGTGACTTATTTTATAAAACAAAAATGCATTTCAAAAACTGGGAAATTGGAAATAGAAATTTATGGATGGTGGTATTAGGTTCAATTTATTTTGTTGCTGATGAGGGTATTTCACAATTTATTTTTCATAGGGGGTGGGGTTGAAAAAAATGTGCCTCTGGACCCCCACCCCCATTTAATTCTGGAACAGCCCTTAGATTTTATGGTGTATAGTGATAAAAGATGTTAGTAGCTTATAATCTTGTAAGTTTATTGGGAACAATGCTGGTGGATATCATAGTTTTGACAGTAAAAGCTACTTATATATATTTGCAATTTATGCTCCATTATTTACTTTTGTTTTACACAACAAAAAATACTGATAGTAGTTATTTAAGGTGTTTCTGAGTTTAAACTCATAAAATTAAATAAAGACTATGTTGATTCTTGAGCACAATTAAAAATTACATTTAGTTGATACTGTCAAAGATATATTCATTCTTTGAACCGTTAGAGCTAATATAAACTGCTATACAATAGCATCTTTACATTATATAATAATTCAGATTCTTCATTACTTGTATATTACCCTACTGTAACCTTTGCACTTTTCCAGAGATTGCTTATGTTGTTAATGTTAGGAAACAGATGAAATTGGGTTATGAGGCGAGCCCATTTGAGTAAGAACTTTGTCTAACCATTGTAAAGGCCCATTTAAATGTATTTCAATCCAACATGGTGTACTGGTGACATCCTGGCGATGATACTCAGCACCCCAACCTTTGACAAAACTCATACGAATTGTACACATTTTAGTAAGTTCATACACAGCCTCAAATCCATGGTTAACAGACTGACTAAGTAGAGCTGCAAATTCTTGGTTGTTGAAAATTTTCAGACTACATCCTGGTGGGATCTTGCAGACTGTTGTAGGATGGAAACCATGGTGATAGTTACAATTACGACTCTGTACAAAAATGCTGCTGTCACTTAAACATTCGGCAAAAACTTCCCCTCCAACATAGTATAAATGTACTCCTGAAAAGAATAAAATCAAATATTTAAAACCCTTTAACTATATGGTCAGATATCAAGTGCTGACAATAAGGAAGTTTGTAGCTGAATAGAGGCAGGTTACTCTGATTGATTGATTAAATGTTCTTAACATCCAGTGGCAAGTATTTCATGCATATTCAGGACGTTAGCATATTTATGAATGATGATGATGAACCCTGCTTTGTCACAGGGTCACCCACACTGAGTTGGATTTTTAACGTGCTAGCTCACGAAAGCAACAATCCGCAGGAAGACATGCCACTTTACCCAGACACATTATTCTGACTCTGGGCCTAAATGCTGCGTGCTAAGCGGAGAAGCAGCAAATAACAATTTTAATGTCTTTAGTTTGAACCGGCCTAGGATCGAACCCACGACCTTCCGCAAGACGAGCACGCTAACTATTTCACCATCTAGGCGGTTTATAACAATTGAAACAAACATGACTTGTGTTATAGCATTACTTTTGTTTGTTACTCAGTATAGTGAAATTTGTACCTGGTAGTAATAGTTTGTAAGAAATTAATTCCAGCTTTAATTGTATTCACCACATTAAACCACATTTCCTGTCACAACTTCTACCCCAACCCCCAATTATTAATTAGAATTTATGGTATTTTATTATTACTATTATTATTATTGTATAACGCGCTTTTATTTTATTTAGAGGTATGATGACATACTTTATTTTAAAAAAAGTAATGGATTATAAAATGTCTTTGTGTGTCATTGTTTACTATTTATTAAGCATAGAGCATAGTAATCCTGCTTTGTATTAAGCCGACACGCACTCCAATATTTAAACGTGC
This sequence comes from Geukensia granosissima, assembly GCA_032357055.1. NCBI lineage: Eukaryota > Metazoa > Mollusca > Bivalvia > Mytilida > Mytilidae > Geukensia > Geukensia granosissima. The sequence continues at coordinate 17,250 of JAULBM010328128.1, read as the reverse complement.
TTTATCCTTACATTTTTATAGCTGGGACGAGCAGTTTTTGCTCTTTCTCCTAAATGGTGCGTGCTTAACAGACTCCAGCTCCAAACCCTTCCGCACTCGAGATAAGCACGCACAACACTACCGACGCAGTTCGTAACAATCATTTACTGCTATTGTTTGGATTTTTAGACCAATAAAATTTTGATTCTAATTACAACATTCCAATTATTAGCATGTGTTGTTTTCTCTGACATTCAACCTCTTCCTGCTTGACAGTTCTGTCCTTAACACAGCCTGTTACAAATCATCACTTGCTTTTCGCCGTTGACCCTTGTATCGCATGTGCGAAGATATGCCGTCGTTACGTACCAAGTGACATGCATGTTTATCTTTGACCTTTCTATCTTTCTTTGATCTCTTTCATTCATAAAAATATTGATGGGAATTACATTTAATATACCATAATTGTATACATTGTGACGTAAATCAATCACAAATTGAAAGATTTTTTATGAATTGGTTATTTGAATCTTATTTAATTTAATTTATGATTTAAATAGTACAAATTATTTCAAATTAAACATTGTGTTACGTTTGAAATTTGTACCGTGAACTATAAATATACAATTTGCCTTTGACCAAAGTGTATTTGATAAAAAAGACAAAAGAGGTTTCGAAGTTGTATGTTAAGAGCTTTGCTAGGGGACTAAAAATTCAAATGTACTCAAACCTTTTTAGATCCTAACAAACCCATACTTGGCTAAGAAAGGTGAAAATTGACCAAATATAAAAATATATTTGTCTAATTTTGCAGGTGTAGTTTTAATAAGATATGTAAATATACCCATAACTATGACATTCCATTCAATACATGGAAAAAGTATGCAATTTCTCAGCCGCCCACCCCTACCAGCAAAAGTGCCCCCATCCCACTGAGACCGAAAAACAGAGAAAATACGGAGGAAAGGATTACTCTGACGAACTACCAGAGAACAAAGGTGTTTTTTTGTGTTCGATATTTTTATGTTCTTCTTTGTTCGCGTTTCTGTTGTCTCGGTTTTATTGTCGACTCATTATTGACCTTTCGGTTTTTTATCTCTTCCTCTTCTTAATGATGCTGTTGTCTTTGAATGTATAAATTCTTTTTATTTCAGATGTTATTGTTTGTGCTGGTTGTTACAGTATATGGTGAAGATGGAGGTGACTCTGAAGAATTGTTTTCAGTACAACAGAAAGATAACTTGCATTTAGATATTTATTCGGAAATTCCAGTGAGTTACGATGTTAACTATTTTTTAGATTGATTGATTGGTTGAATGGTGCTTAATGTCTAGCGGCAAATATTTCATGTATATTCAGGGCACGAGCATATTTATTATGAGTGATGAAGCCTGCTTTGTACCAGACCGACACACTGAGTAGGATTTTTAACGTGCTACATGTAGCTCACGAAAGCAACAGTCCGCAGTAAACATGCCACTTTACCCATACACATTATTCTGACTCTGGGTCGATCAGCCATACTCTTACTCCTAGAGATGTTGCGTGCTTAGCGGAGAGGCAGCAAATACCAATTCTAATTTCTTTGGTTTACCCGGAGTGGGATCAAACCTAAGACTTTCCGCACCTTCCTAGGCGAGCACGCTATATATACCTATAACACCACCGAGGCAGTTTACTATTTTAAGAAGAATGCATTTCAGTAAGCATTTTTCCAAAAAAAAATTCATCTTTGCATACATTTCAGGGCAAGCAACATTATTCATAAATTACAAAGTACTTTAGGCGGACGTTTGGCAGTTTTTACAAGACAGCGACAAAAACAAGGAAAAATTTAATTAAAAAAACAGACGAATGCTTCATTATATCACCTGGTGAAAGTTGCTGACATTTACAGGGTGGCAAATACTTTACGCATATTCAGGACGGGAACATATAAATAAATGATATTAAATGAACTATGCTATGTACTAGACCGACATAGTTGGATTGTTAACGTGCTAGCTCACGAAAGCAAAGTCCGCATTGGAAGACCTCACCGAAAACACACTATTTTGGCTATTGACAGACGGTTTTTGTTCTTACTCCACAATGCTGCAATTTAAGGGGAGAATCGGCAAATACCAATTTCACAATACATTTGATTCGACCCGGCTTGGTATCCACGGTCTCCCACACTCGACGCGAGCACGCTTAACATTCCTCCCGCATACAAAGCGATATGCGGCAAATGTCTAGACACAAACAAATTAATGTAAAATTTTATATCAGGCGTTTTATAGATTTACATTTGTTATAGGGAAATATTATTTGGGAACCTTCAAACGTCACCAAGACTATCAGCGCCAGAGCCAAGGTTTACGACCCAGGGACACCGCCTTCCTCTGAAAGTGTATCTGTAAGATGTAATCTAGAGACATATATAAAGGATGGGAAAATTTCTGTTCGAATTTTTCCGAAGATTCAACAACCGGTGTCAACAAATTATCAGAGGAACAACGGATTTCATTTATTGTACAGTTACTTTTTGACAATTTGTATACTGACATCAGTTCATGGATGGCGAACGGCAGTGACATATGGTGTATTGTTGTCTGGGCTGTTTACGTTTGCTAGTGTGTGTTTAGCTTATATTACACGCATAGACATCGTTATACAATATCCAGAGTAAGTATTAAGCATGTAAGATAGAGCAATAATCGATACTGCACAATTCCATTCGTTGCTGCATGAACCAAATGAAATTTGATCAATAACTTAAAAGTATAAATTCATTAAATTTAGGTAGTATAAAAGGAGATAGGTAGAACTATTTTAAGATCGGTATACCCCAAAATAGGTTTATCATATAAGCAGAAAGTGAACTTTTATTCGTTTATCCCTTACGTCAAGAGACTTAAAATCAATTTTTCTTAAGTACAAAGAACCGGTTTAGATTTGTTCTGGAGGTACCAAGCAAATACTATTGATATAAAATGAGAACAGAAAGATGAAAACTATGTACTTATATTTGATATGACGTAAAATGTCAAGGACAAGGTCTTCACTAATGGTGGCGACAGCTCTAAGTGGCCTTGATAAATGAACTCAGAGTATAAATGTTTTATAAATGATATGCGAAATACCCAAATAAACTAGTCAAAGAACTAAAGTTCAAAATTATATAGTTGATAATTGTTAAAATATGTTGTAATTACCTGTCACAACCTTTTTTAATTCGGTAATATGTTTTTGCAGAAATATGCATTTCCAGAGAGTAACCTTGTTCATGAAAGACGGAAATGTAACCTTGCCAGAATCCATTGCAGAAAATGACAACATAGAATGTGCAACACGTCACCCATTAAACAGCACAGGTAAAAATACAGAGAAAAAGTTTGTTTTCCAGCGTATTTCAAATCGCAACATTGATGAACATAAAACATATACACACAAAAATAATAGCATATACAAAACTATGAACAATGCGGATCCAACCGAAAAACCGGGGGGGGGGGGGGGGCTCAAGTTGTCCGGAGGGGTAGCATTTCCTGCCTCTTTAAAGACACCCGTCTCAAGATATTTTTGATCTATATAGATACATGAAATTCAAATACTAATCGTAGCGGAGAAGATATTGTAAATTTCTTTATTATTTACGTTAGGGGGATTTACCCATATTGATGAATGTCAAAAGGACAACTCATCATGGGAAAACGCCATGAACCATGCATATATTCTTTTGTATTAAAGGTTGCATATCCTGTTGCTATGGAAATGGAGTATGTGGCAAAGAAAACAGATGCCTGTGTAATAAAGGATATGACGAGAAGACACAATGTAGTAAGTTCATTTTGATTTCTGTTAAAACATCGTTGATCGTAAAGCCAAAACAAAGGAAAGAATTGTTTCATCAGAACACTCCATTTACATTAAATTTGTTTATTGAACAATAACAATAAGGCAAGTCTGCAACCACTCTAAGGCATTTCTACAAGAAATTTGCAGTCGCGGCACATCAGACATCGATAAGTAAAGTCTATAATGATAGAATTATTTGGAGAATCAATCATAAAGAAGAACTCAGTTTCCTATTCATATAATCGTAGCTAGAGCGAGAATGACAAAAATGAACTTTTAAAGTTCATACTGTGTTTTTTTTTATAAAGTTAATGTTGGGGCTCAAAGGCCGGCATTCATTAGCAGGGCAATTGTTTTTTTCGATGGATGCTTAAAAATTATTTTTAGATGTTGCCATGCAGCGTAATTGTTTTTCGTTAAACGCCGGCTCAAAAGTGAACTTGTGAAAAACGTGTACGTCCCCACAGAGAAGTAAGAGGTGGGGATATGTGCATATGCGGGAAATTTTCCGGGTACACATATATCCCCACCCCTAGCTGGAGGTCCCTGTGTGCGTCCCTATCATGATATGTAATTTTTATATTTTCCCCATTATTTCAGAGATGAAGATAAAACCAAGACATACGATTTATACCAATCCCATAGACCAGAGGATTATACATCTGCAACTTCTTTCTAATACAAATATAACAGTATACGGGAAGAAAAATATAAACGGAAGTATCCATTCTTTGAAAGACTTCCGGTCACATGATCTGTATGGAAAATCATTGGATATTTTGATAGGTAACTCACGCAAAATTTCTCGGGTTGTATCTTCCACAGGGACAACCATATCGTTTGATTGGAGAGGTAGATGTAACTTGCATGTAACGGTTATATTTAACAAAGGTCAAGGACAAATAGACCAAGATGTTGCAGTTTGTAAAAAGAAAATAAAGCACCACGACGACGAAGAAAAGAAAGAAAATCTAAATATTTTACCACCGAATCAACAATTGATTATACACCAACTTCAAGGGAAACGTAAAGAACAACAAAAAATAAACTTAATCAAAATTCCAGTCGAGATCAAAAGCTGTAATGAACCGGATTCATCAGCGGTAGTGTCTGCAATCGTCATGTCTCGTAATTCTTCACGTAAAATCAAACAAAACGAGTTTTTGGGAGCATTGTCTTCCCGTCCAGGACATTACCGTATAAAATTGCCCGTTAAACCAGTAGATTCTTATCTGAATATGAATATAGAAAAGACGATATGTCATACTTTTACAAGAGCATCAAATCATTTATGTACATATGTTTCATCAAACTATTATAAATATCAAAGAAAAATCTGCAAGAAAATTCGATCATCCATTAAAGTAATGACTGAAATATCGTATTCTCATATCAATGACGTCATCAATACATGTGAAGCTAGTTTTCAAACATTAATTTCATTGTGTAAAGAGTTTTATGTAAATATTGACAATAACTGCAACAAAGATAATATAATGTTTTATGATTCGTTTGTTCCTGGTGACGTAGCCGTTCAAATTAAAGCAACATTCCCCGGAAATTATTCGGTGCTTTCAAAAAGATTTGATTTACAAATAAAAGAAAATGTACCTTTCGTAACTTCTACAAAGAGGATCAATGATATTCGACCGAAACCGAGATTCATTGGGTTTAGTGTCAACCCGAGAGATCCACGGCCATTCGAACGTTACAACGTAAAGATCAACTATGCATGCGCGTCAGAAACAACAAAGGTTGACATGCGCATAGAAGGAAGTGATAATTACCATAACAACATTACTTGCTTCGGTGTGACCGAGTGTAACTGCTGCATACTGTATGTGGCAGGCGGTGCTGCCCTTGTTATGGATAAAGTGCTTGTAACTTTAAACGATCCCCTTACACAAACCGTCACCACCAGGGAAATCGCAGTATTGTTTTAAATTGTATTGTTTTATTAAGACACAATAAAATGTATTGTTATAAAGATAAGATTTGCATTCATGAAAAAAGTCATTTAAATTGCACATCCTTAATTATTTCGCTTTCTTTGCATTATTTGGAACTTATTTCTAAAATTGAGCCTCAAAATAAATCAGATTGACAAGAAAACACAAAGTAACGAATGGAGCTGGTTTGTTTCCATTAGAATCTGAACTTAATTTTTTTAATTTGTCTTCTTAATATAACATGTGATTGGTATATATGCAAGAATGTTGTAACCAATTATTTGTCAAGTGTTACCTGTGTTTAAAACCACACCAAGTTTGGACATTTGGAGTATGTCCGGAGGTTGGTATCGGGATAAATCTGAGGTATTTGAAATGTTAGTATCAGGTAAGTATTCACAGCATAACAAACATAATCCATCAGTGATGTCACGACAGGCTAGACGTGGGCAAACATTTAAGCATAATACATATAATTAATGAAATATCTAGCGATTTGCAGTGAACTACAATAACTATATCCCTACAAAACATCTGAGCTGGACTATTGCTATTGTTTTTATGACACATGTAACATACATGATATAATAAATAGCATAACATCAATCAAATGTTAATAAATTGTATCAAAGACTAACAGGCATTCTATTAGAAAAGTCGACTGCAAAAGGTGCGAGTACTAGTATGCAACGTTTTGGCAATACTGATTTTCTTGCTGAACCTGATTGTAAAGCAATAGGGTCATAAGACCTGAGTTGATTCCATCATTTTGCCTCCATCGTCAGTCCTCTTATCAGTCATTCGTCGTCCGTTGAAAACTTGAATTACAAAAACCTTCCTATATGAAACTGCAGTGCCAATTGGAATCAATATTTAATAGAATAGTCCTTACTGTTAGCACAGCTCATTTTGGAAATCGCCCTTTATCAATTTTGAATATTTCAAAATAGAATGTAGGTGGCATACTTTTTTCTGAAAACGTATCTATAAATGTCGTCATTTTTAGTGCAAAAAATTTTCTTTTTCCATAAGAGATTTCTTTACTATTGGCGAAAAAGTGATTTGAATGGGAAATTTTCTGTAGTAAATTTTGGTTCATTAAAATTCAATTTCCTAAATAATGATTGTATTACCATATATATGGCGTTAAAATGTGTATTATATTTATCTGACCATAAAATAACCAAAATTTTGAAATTGTGACCTAAATGGGGGCTATTAATAACTAATTTAAGAAAACCCACTAAAGTCAGTTATCTCCCTTCTCCATGCAAAATCCTATAGACAATGCAACTTACCCAGATTTGAAGAAACCAATTGAGTAAATTTGCCCAACTTTTGAAAAGTAAGACTGATATTTTTGTTTAGCATGGGTCAATAAAAAACGGCTTGAAATATGATTAAATTAAAAAAAAGCCGATTTCTGAAGTGAAGTGCGCCGACAGTAGGTAGTACTATTTCAAATCTGTCTATGGCATCCTGGACCTACATGTAAGATCATCCCTGTAGTAGTTGCAAACAATCATCTCCTCTAAAACTGATTTGCTAGTTAAAAAAACCTTTAGTGAAATGTTTGTAGATAGTCTTATTACAATAATTTCAAATACGATTCAATGTGAATTTACTTTCTTTATGTCTGAAACTACTTAACAAATTGTAATCTACATTTTGCAAAATTCTCTTTTGATGATCTGTCTAGAATTCAGCCATTAACCAGTAGTTATTCTTGTATGGTCAGGTATAAAGAAGTATGGTGACAAATGGGCGTTACAGACTCAGGTAACTTGGCACAATTACTGAATTGTATTCCTCGGGTCGAGAAGTGATTAAATATCTGGAAAAATGCAATGTCAATATATCACTCAAGAATCAAGACCCAAATGCTCGTGCGAGTTATTGCCATCACTTTGCGCCAACCGCATCTCTGTAATCTCTCGACCGTCGTCATCCGACAAATTCAAAATATCGCCGAAACGTATTGACTAATAAGGTTCGAACCTTGGAAGTATAGTTCACCGTTCAAGTTTAACGCTATTATAGAAAATAAGCAAAAGTTTTACAGGTGCCTGTATCGCTCATTTGAATACAATGCTTGTTACAGGATGAACATTAACAGTTTAAAGTCACTGCACAGGAATGCTGGACATAACTGTGTTGAAGGACCAATTCAAATGGCAAGGAGAAAAATATAATAAATTCCACAGCCTGTCTAAAATACCGAGTCAAATGCAACTAAAACTCGATGATATGATCGAAATATTGCTCTTTATAGTTTAAAAAAGAAAGAAGCTGTTATAAATTTTCTTTGCTTCAACTACTAAATACTAATCAAACTTTTGTAAAAATCTTGGTTGGCAGCAGGGATGCCGGACAAATATTTGGTAAATGAACATATTTTAAGTGGAAATCATTTTAAAATCTTCTTGTCTGAATTAGCTATCACAAAAGTTTCTTCAAGAGATATCACAGAATAAAGAAAGAAAGTTAGCTAAAATTTTAAGTTTCAGCATCAGTTATACAGATGATATTATCTCTCAGAACAATGCATCACTCCACAAACTTTACGTCGACACCAAAATCTTGTCGGCCGGTATGGAATAACTGTTTCACAGATGAAGACTGACCTTTCCCTGTGAAGTTGAGGAGTAAACCAAACATATCTGTCTCCGGCTGGAGGTTTTGGTCTTATGTAACCTTATCATTTACCCTGAATTGACTTAAACCGGATTGGAAAATTGACAAAGCGGTGGGTTTCTCCAAAGACGCAGGAACTTCTGACATTCCGGAACACTTGAGATAGCCTCGGGTTTGAGGTGGGATCTGTATTGACCGTAGTTGTTTTTTTTAGTTTTATATGTATACATTTTATCTTCCGTTTTGTTCAAGTTTTCGAGATTGCTGTATTTGTCGACTTTTTCCTTTTGTCTGGCCGTATGGTTTTCTTTCACTTTCTCTTTATAGACAATTGGCACCAAACTATGATGGAATGAATCATGAATCCCCCTCGACTACAATAATATCAAGATTCACCAACAATGACACTGCCAAACTTTTAAAATACCATATAAAAACTAAAGTGAAAGTTAACTCTTCTTGTTTTAAACTGCATATCCATTTGTTACATTGTATACTTTTTATAACGTTGTATGTTTTTTTAGTTTTATATGCATATGTTTTATGTATTGTCTTGTTCGTATTCTCGAGAATGCCGTGTCTGTCGAATATCCTCTTTTGTCTTGCCGTTCGGTTCATTCGTTTTCTCTAATAAAGCCAATTGCAACCAAGCTGTGGTGGAATGAATCATGAATCGTCCTCTACTGCAATAATTACCGGTTAAATTTCATCAACCATGACGCAGCCAAACTTATACATATAAATTAAAGTGGAATTTAAACCTTTCTCGTTGCAACTACATATCCATTCGTAACCTCACTTTTGTAGAAAGTCATTGCACATGTATGTGTCTTTACCAAAAGAAGAATGGTCCCTGTATGGTCCACCGCCAAAGGTTTGTCAAGTATCCTGCCCGTCAACAAAAATAGGTAATTGTGCAGTAGCACATCAACTAAAGTACTATTGAAGACCTATATTTGCCCTCGACGGACTAGAGACCATATATGATAAAATAATTAAAATGTCCATTAGGACCATTACATTTTTATAGAATATTTGTACCCCAGATCATGCTGTTTTTTCCAGAAACTATGAATTCAGTCAACACTTCATTTATGTTTAATTGTTTAATTAGACATAACACATAATAAAAAACGATATAACACAATCAAATATTTATCTTTATTTAACCCGCATCTCACAACATATATAGCAACAACTGCGGGCATATTGAGTCAATTGTTAACGGTCATATTTTTTCTTGTTCATTGTATATATCATATTGGTCCTGGCACAGTTGTCTGATGGCCTCTACGACAGATTGAATTAGAAGCTTAAAAAAGCTGAAAAATCTGGCACAATTATTTTATTTGATTTCGTTTTACTTTGGTGGGCTGAGAGCAGATGTTTTTAGGAGTTTTTGAATGGGTTATCAGCATTAAAGCCGACTTTTTTCTTTAATATGATCATTTAACGTATTTATATTGATCAATATCAGGTTTGAGAATACTGAAAGTCTTTGATTGAATAGATTCTACCGAAAGTAGCTTTTGTGATATGATGCTACTGAGTTCGTTGACAAAGGATATTGACATTCGCTACATCGAGAATAGGGAAATTTGTTGAAGGAACTGAAATTTGTTGTTTTATGATACCACAATTGGTTGTTTGACGATTGTGAAATTCGTTGTTTTAGGATACTTAGAATCGTTGTTTAAGGAAACTTATAGAATTGTTGTTATCGGATACTACAATTCTGTTTTTTTTTAGTATAATTAAATTCGTAGTTTTGGTTTATGCAATTTGTTGTTTGAAAGGCACAGAAATTTGTGGTTTGATAATACAGGCTGTTTGATACAGAAATTTGTTCTTTTAGATTACTAAATTAGTTTAGGTACTCTTATGTTTCTTTGATATACTGGAGTTAATTGTACAATATGAAACCTGTTTGATAATTCACGAACTTGGTTATTTGAGGATGTTTATAGTTGTTGTTTGAGGATACTCAAAGACGTTGTTTGATATTGATGATTTTTTTGTTTTTTCAGTGTTTTAAAAAGTGGAAAAGAATTTGTTGTTTTAGAATATTGCAATATGTTTTTTTTTCGGGGTTTCGGGTTGTTAGAGGATACTGCTACTGAAATCTATTGCATGATACTGCTTCTGTAATTTGTATGTTGTGTTTTTGTATAGTGGATATTGAAATGTAAAAATAGGAGATGTGGCATGATTGTCCATGAGACAGCCACCCACCAAGTGACAGTAGAATATGTGTTTTTTTGAGGGTACTAAAATTCGTTTTTAGGATACTGGATTGTATTGTTTGTGGATGTGCAATTTGTTGTTATAAGGCGACTGAAATTTGTTGTTTGTGGATACTTATATTTGTTGTTTGACGATACTGGATTTGGTTGTTCGAGGATACATAAATTTGTTGATTGAAGATACTTCGTTTCGTTGTGAGAGGATACTTAAATGTATTGATTAAAGATACTGGATTTGTTTGTTTGAAGACACCGGATTTATTTGTTTGAGGAAACTGAAATTTGTCGTTAAAAGATATTGCATTTATTTGTTTGAGGAAACTGAAATTTGTCGTTAAAAGATATTGCATTTATTTGTTTGAGGAAACTGAAATTTTCGTTTTAAGATATTGCATTTATTTGTTTGAGGAAACTGAAAAGTTACTGTTTGATGATATTGACCTTTGTTTGTTTGATGTTTTAAGGACACTGAAATTCTTGTTTTCAGAATACTGGTTTCATAATACTATTGAGTTTACAGAAATTTGTAATTTTGGAAAACAGAAAGTTATTTGAGTATATGAATTTTTTGAGGTACTGGAATTGAATGTTTTCAGACTAATAAAAGTTTTTGCTTGGGGATGCGGATATTCGTTTTTAGGATACTGAAATACACTATTTAAGGATACTGAAAAAGGGAAAAAATGACAAAGGGCAGAGTACTACATGTATAGGGTCATTTGAATTTGCTAAAATTTCAATTTGATCTAAGTGAAATTATATACGGACATAGTTTAAGAATGAACATAACATTGAACGATAAGCTTGTTATTATTTTCACAATGTTATTCTATCCACTATATTCCGACTTCTCAAATTTATTCGTTTTTCTAGTTTGTCATACTTAAGAGCAAAACTGTCTTTTTTCAGCAATTTTCACTATTGTAAGGTAAGGGTTACCCGTGTACATGTAGTTTTTTTCCTGTGTAATATTAAAAAAAAAACATAAACTATTTAGATTAATTTGAGTACTGAACACTTGCTATATAGATTAATTTGAGTACTGAACACTTGCTTTATAGATTAATTTGAGTACTGAACACTTGCTCCTTGTTTTTGGTTAAAAAATTAAAATTAGACAACATCATGATGCAGTTGTCGCATTAAATGAAGTCTAAGGTAAGATCAATGTATCACAATATATTACCTCAATTTGATGCACTGTTTAGCCATTCCATTGGTGACAACACGTCATTACTGAAGCTCGAGGTAAAAAAGTTGGAAATGTGCTTGATAATATTATTTGAAGAAGAAGAAGAAGAAGAAGAAGATGATGATGATGATGATGAAGTCATAGTTCAAGTATTCAACATGTTTGTTTCAGATGTCGAATTCAGAATGACTGGGGGTCAAATCAGGATTTATTGTACCTCCTCCATTGAATTTTTTTTTTTTGGGAAGAGAAAAGTTCAACTCAAATATGCATAAATGTACTCCAATAAATGATATTAAATATTATACATAAAACAACGTATCCGTGCTTGCAAATATTGTCAAGTCTATCAGCCGTAATACATTGGTGGGGTTTCGTTCGCCTATGACTTTGGGAAGGTCCCTGGTCACACGGTTCGACTTGTATTCTCCTGACTTTCCCTCTGTCTTGAGCTTTACCTTTGGTGTCCTGCTGCAAATAAAAATTTTGCTTTAAAAACGCAATATAAATCTATTTTTTAAACAAAAATGCATGTCGCAAAATACATCATATTCATTTACTGATTGTAGAATATTCCCCAAATATTCTTATTGCGTAAATGAATTCAGTCTAATGCAACAATTATATCTGTGTTTCCGCTCAACTATTAAAAATGTGGTCAGTAGTAATAAGAATGTTATTTTCTAAAAAGTTGTGTTAAGATTTTACTGGAGACACACGCTGACATTCATATTGCTTGTTCAAAAATGGCAAAGCAATATTAATAAATTAAATAAGATACAAAAGGCAAAAAAGGGTCATTCAGTCGGGTTTTCAGAAACAAAAGTTGTTTTTCTGGGGCCAATTACAAACATTTCTGCGAAATATTACTTCCGGAAAAATCCCTTACACGAAATTAAATATGTGATTTGATATTTGAATCATGCGAAAAATATAGGTATGAATTCCAAAGACCGTATATATTTTTATTTTTCGGTAAACCACCAAAAATTTAATGAAAGAAAATAAGTTTTTTTTTTGTCTGTAAACCAACATAAATTTTGTGAAAAAAATAGCTTTAACTGAAGTTCTTGTGCATTCAGCTTTGCTGGGTTTTAGCGATACCCATCGAATTTATCTCATGTATCTTTTTTATCATCGTGAATGTATATATATATCACTTACTACTTCAGTTGATGGTGGATTTACAATAAGTTCCTGGTTATGTTTTTCTCGAAGTGTAAACTCTCTATAAATATTGTGTACTACTAAAAACTCAATAAATGTCAGTATGATCATGCAAAGACAAAATCCATTCCATATCAATAATGGTTCCAGTTCAACTGTATCAGGAAAAACTATCATAACACCAACCATCTGTGTTACCATCACTGTGAATGCGACTTGTATTACCCGGACACGGCTGGAAATCTCAGTATGATGTAGCCAAAACCCTAACCAGTCCATAACCACAACTGCACTACTAGGTAAATAAACTTGTATCACGAACCCTTTGTAAACTTGTTCGATGTGCATGGCAAGGGACAAGCATGGTCGTCTTTCTAAAAATATAAATGTCATCCAATCAGACCAGCAATGTGATATTAAATGATGTGCATTGCAAGGGACAAGCATGGTCGTCTTTCTAAAAACAAAAATGTCCTCCAATCAGACCAGCAATGTGATATTAAATGATAATAATATTAGAAGACAGCCATGTCAGTAAGGGCCCAGAACTGGATGTTTAATAAGAATTCAAATAATTTACATTGTACCAATAAACATTACAGAAGATATACAATCGCTTATAACACATTTTCATTATTAAGCTTAACAACAAGTATTAAACTAAACCCCCCCCCAAAAAAAAAAGAGAGAAAAATGATGATATTCAGAGTCGAGGGAACCTCTCAATGCGGGACTCTTATAAAGAGTAAGCATATTAGCTCAAAACTTCGCATTTTCTGCACCGAGGACGTACTTTGTATTAAATCGGTAGTTCGGCTTCTCCTCGTGCAAGACGACCCGCTGAAAAATTCCCTACCTTGAATGTCTCCAGTTAACAGAACACATATTTATTTATTAGTTGTTAAATTGATCCCTCCCCGAATATGACACAAGTATTGCTTACTGAACGATCAATCGATATCTAACTTTCTCATTGATTAAAAATACGGTAAAAACAAAAAAGGCTATGTATTACGTACAAAAATATAATGTGCCCTGCTCTTCATAAAGTTTTCCATTTTCCAATTTTATTGTTTCCGATAGATTTCGTATTCAGAATTGGAAAATGAGTTTACAAAATGTGGATACCCTTTGAATCCGCGGATCCACCCAAACACTTTGTGGTAGTTGTACTACTGATTCTTGAGACTAGAGAAACAAAATCTTCAGAGAACGCCACTTCAGCTCCTCCAAACCATTCCAAATCCATATCTTCTACTGTATAAGCATCTGCACAAAATATACATTAGTGATTACTTTGATGCTGTTACTGTATCAAATTATTGGCTTACCTATAGGTTTTCTAGTTTTTGGACCTTTTCTCGACTCAAGTTTCAATTCGACCGTCATTTGGTGGATGACTGTCTCATGGACAAACATGCCACATCTCCTCTTTTATATATAAAAGTTAATGACGGTCTGAAGGTTAATAAATAAAGGTTAAAGGATGAAGGTAGGTTTTTATTTCAATTAAACAGCTGAGTAATTAGAAGGTTATGTTAAGAAAACGAGGGACGTATTCCTGAGGTTTTTAGACATAACCTTCTTAATGGAATAAAAACCGTACTGAATCCTTTAACCAACTTACAATTAAACCGATAAATTACAGAAAATGTTCTTATTTTGTTGTATTGGGGTACCTTTCTTCACTACATCTGGACGGGTCCAAATCACACAGTTTATAACAAACCCACGTGTTTAAACATCAAGCGCAGGTAAACGTCATATCAATGATGAAAGTGCTTTTATATAAAACGATAGAAAAAGTCTCGTGAAAACTTTTGTTCATGTATAAAGTTTGTGATATTGGATTATTATGTTTCGACAAAAATCTGGGAGGTAAGTGTGATTTAAACATGTTTATGTATTTGGAAGCGTAAATAAACCATTTTAGCCATACTGCACCTTCTACATTTGTGAAATTTAAAACTGCAAATGCATTTTTTCTTTGGTCCCACTACGGCTTTATCAGTAATTTAAGTTTAATATTAAAATAATGTTTCCATTTTCATCTGTTGACTTTATACGTTTATTATTTTCTTTTGATGGCCCCGTTTAAATTGCAGGGACGCACTCATTATAGAGGGCAGAATTATTACCTGCCAAAGGTGAATTATTTACCTGAGAGGAGTATTTAATTCGGAATAAGTTTTATTTCAACAAAATATTCTATTGAAGAATAAAATCGACCATTATTGTGAAAATAAAATACCTTGCATAACAAAAAGAAATGTTATGTATCGGTTTGCAAATTTGGATAAATCGAATTCATCAAAAATATAACAATGTCCAAAAATTATTGATGATTTTATGTTGATTATTTTTTCTATAAGATCGAATATGGAATATATACCAAAAAGACACAACTCACACCTGTTCTAGATTGTGCAATGAATAATTTCTGATTTAAAACGAAAAAAAATAACTGCTTTTTTCATGAGGTTTTTTAAAAACATGTGAACAACACCCTCCAAAGGATGCCCACTCCGTTTTGCGTAGCAAAGGCAAAGATTAAATTTTGGCACGAAAACCCAAATATACATTATAGAAAAAAAAAAGAAAACTGCATTTGTAGAATGCCCTTAATATCTCGAGTTTTTTGCAATTCCGGAACAAGAACTAAATCACCCAAATAATTTACATTGAAATTATCATCGTATAATGCGTATGGTCTCATTGATGGTAAAACTCGTTTCAAACAACTACAACATTGCATTTACTGTTAAATATTCAGGACGAGTCTGTGTAACACGTGGCGGCGAAAAAATAGTTAAATAGTTGTTTTCTTTCGCTTATACTTGTTTTGTAAGTTTATTTTCCAACGTGTTAAAGGCAACCGTTATGAAATTGTATAATGTCACAGAATAAACATAATTTTATGACAGAAAATCCTTTCAATTTTTGTAAATTAAAATCATCATGATGACATCACATCCACAATTGTGAAATATGTTTTATAAATCGATAGTAATTAACTCGTCATGTATGAAAGTATTTCTTTGAAATAAAAGCAATCCAAATCTCCCCTAGATAAAATATATCGTATCAAATATAAGAAAATGAAAACAATTACGAAAACTATAAAATTTTAAATAACTTACGGTGATATTGTATAGATACGATTGTCTCAAAATGATATTATACCGGTGAATTATTTTGTATTTTATTCTACTTACACGGCAAACCTGCCACAGAGTAGGTAACATATGTACTTGGTTTTGTTGAATAAAATGATCAATTTTTGATGTAATGATATTAAATTATTTCCAAGCAAATGAATACATATGTATTGTCATTATATTATTGGGAAAAGGATATTTTGATAGTAATACCTTTATTTTAAAACATAGTACATGTAATAAAAATAACACATTGTGAATAACAAAGCGATGAATAACAGCATATACCGTATTCCACGTATTAAGCGACCAGGACGCTTTAAACAGAAACCACGGGTCACTTATAAGAATTTTTTAAGTCCGGTTTGTAGTACTTTTTTGTTTCAGTAGTTTAGAATTACCCCAAATCAACAATTCTAGTGCCTTTCTCCTACATTAAATATCTATCTATAAAAGATGGTCGCTTTCTCATCAGAATTTTCTATTCTTAGACCATACAATTCTGGCATTTTCAATGGGACCTTACGGATTTTAATCATGATTAAGGCCCCGTTCACACTAGGCTTAACGTAATCCATATTTACTTAATCCGGATCAACTTTAGACAGATAAAGGTAACTTTTTGCTTTCACACTAACGTTAGTAGTATATGTGGACAGTTCAGCGCGTATTTTTCAGGTGGAGGTCAGGTGGAGGCGGAAGTGACGTCACCAGAAGTCATGTGGACCTGAAATGACGTCACAGTCACGTGGACCGGAAATGACGTCACCGGAAGTGACCAGAAGTGACGTCACCAGAAGTCGGCTGGACCGGAAGTGCGCCGATTTATCCCGCGTTTTTTTGGATTTTTCGGGCATTCTCAGGAATGTTCGTTAATGTTAGAGATGTCTTTGGTGTTTTGGAGGTGAGGGCGTAGCCCTTGTACTAGGGGTGGATTTCTGCGCATGCGCGAGCGAAAGCGCGCCATTTTTTCCCGCGCTTTTTGGTTTTTTGGTGTTTTTCGTAGTATGGTATGGATGTTCGAGATGTCTTTGGTGTTTTGGAGGTGGGGGCGAAGCCCTTGTATGAGGGGTGGATTTCTGCGCATG
>JAULBM010328117.1:0-13172 GCA_032357055.1 Geukensia granosissima | reverse complement strand
GCCTCGAGTGCGGAAGGTCGTGGGTTCGATCCCCGGCCGGGTCAAACCAAAGACTTTAAAATTGGTATTTGCTGCTTTTCCGGTAAGCACGCAGCATTAAGGAGTAAAAGCAAAGACTGGTCGGCCCAGAGTCAGAATAATGTGTCTGGTTAAAGTGGCATGTCCTCCTGTGGACTGTTGCTTTCGTGCACTTAGCAAGCACATTAAAAACCGGTCTAGTACAATGCAGGATTCATCATCATCATTCATTAATATGCTCTCGTCCTGAATATGCATGAAATACTTGCCACTTGATGTTATAGGCAACACTCAACCAATCAATCAGTTTTTCTGAAAATAATCAATTCTTTATTCCTGACGTTTCAGAATATAGTTTTATTTAAATAGTTTCATTCATTTCAAAAGTCGTCAATCCTTTTTCGAATAGGAGATAACATATGATTATGCTGTATTATACGTTCAATGTTAATATTATTTTATTTTGCTGATTAAGAAGGTGTATCTATATGTAAAATGACTAGTACTGAGGTAAGATTAAACGTACATGTATTTGATAATTACATTGTTTAACGCATTGTTAGCATACGAAGCAATTCGAACTTTTCACCGCCATTAATCGTCAATTTCTTAATGGAACCTCCAACAGCCAATCGGATTTTAAGGCGGATAGATCTAGAATATTTCAATGACTTTTTTGGTCTTTAGATAACAGATGTATTCATTCATTAAGGACGAATTATTCTTCTTTTATAATCAAAGTGTGTTTAAATGTTACGTTCATGGCGTAAATGGAAGTCGTTTATGCAATTTTTATACAGTTTTCACGCCACTTGACCGGTTTTCAGAATAGAGAATCTTTCATTGCTAGCTAATAATAATCGTTTTCACAATCGAGATAGTTAAACATTCAATTTCGAGACTTCTGCGAAAAATTTGAAGGTTTAATTACCATAAAAATGGAAACAAGATTATAAAATATCGTATTAAATGAGACCCTGCCTCATAATGTTAAGAACTTTTTGTCATTCATGTCAATTTTCTGATATTTCATCTCAGCATCGTAGAATACTCATCCAAGAACAAAGTTCATTTATAATCACATTTCAGAATAATCAAAAGAATTTAGGGGAAAAATTAAATAATGGAAATTACCACGTTGCCTTCAATAATGAACGTAGGTTACAAAATCAGCTCTTAAATGTTTGGAGGAAAAAAACAGTCATGTCGGAAAGGTCAATATAAACAAAAAAAACAAATAACAGAACAAGAAAGATAGATAAAAACAACAATCATACAATATACAACACATAAGGAGTAAATGCTATTTTTGCTGGTAGATTTGCAAAATAAAGTGCAAAAAAACATATACAGCAAATCTAAAAACAAATCAGAAACTCAAGGGAAATATTTAATCAATATAAAACCTATTTAAACCGATTGACGGGTGTTGTAAAGGAGAGTTTTCAAAAAGTTGTTTTGGGGAAAAACATTGATGTATGTATTTGGATAACTCCAAGACACGTTGGACAATTTTCAAAAAAAAAATGTTATAAACAAAAGTCGAGTTAAGAGCTGCTTCTTTTTCATATTTGAATTCAAATATTGAATAAGTGCATTTATTTTAGGTGAGCCACCATGGCTTAACTATATGGACAACTGCAGTATTTGTAATTGGTGAAATAGCAGGTGGTGGCGTTCTTGCTCTCCCGAAAGCATGCGAAGACACGGGTACAAATACAGTTATATAATTGAAAAAAGTTATTTTTGCAATACAGTATACGCAAAACACACATTATACGAGGGTTTATTCTTTGACATCTACCTTTAACATCATTTTATACATTTTATCTTTAATTTTATACAGTTAATATTTTTCATTATAGCCTTGCTTGTTTTATAAGCAGTTAAGTTACATACTTCAATCTGTATATATATTTTGAACAGTTTTTTTTCGAGCTGGAAAAATTTAGGACTTTCATTATTACTACAGATTCTTTTTAGGAGATTCTGAAATAAGGTTTTTCTTGTGAAAATCATGAATGCGTGTTCTTGGATAAACATTAGACACATTTTATTAGAAAAAGAAAAATGTATCAAACATAAACAAAGTCAAAAGTTGCTCCTATTTCATATTCAAATAAAAGGAATTCGAAGATACCAAAGGGGCAGACAGAAATCGTTAAGTCGAGGACAGACAAGACCAAGACAATAATACATTTTGTAGTAAATGAAAGTTTATTGCATTATTTCAGTTAGGTACAATGTCTTAAAACATGGATAAAAGTTATATGTACGAATAGGTGTACAACACTATTTTAATTATGATGATCTTCATTTTCATTCTTCTTGTTTCTGGTTTAGGTTGGATAGGAATTGTTTTACTGGTCGTGTTTACTCTCGTGTCAGCGTACACTGGTACCCTAATAGGCAAAACATGGATTATAATCCAAAACCGGTTTCCAGAGTATAGTCAGCATGTTCCAGATCCGTATCCGGTCATTGGTGAAATGGCGTATGGGAAAGTTGGGCGGTAATATTTATATTCTTTTACAAATATAGTACTCTGATTTATTTGCATACAAAACCGTCAGCATTTGGGACCATAAAAGCAAACTTTAAAATCAGACAAAGGCTGTAAAAATGCAATAGACGTCAAAATTGGAAATATAGGTAGAAAAATCAAATAAAAGTAGAGAAGATAGATGCATGTCAAGAGGTCTGCACCACATATAAACTGACAACTTTCAAATTTTTAGGATCAGGAAGTCCTTTAAGGGTTTTTAAGAAACAGTACAAAACCACTACTTGATTATTTCTTATTGATTAAATCGCAAATGCACATGAAACATACCTTATTTTGTTCTTCTCTATCGTTATAGGTAGAAATGTGACCTGTAGAAGTTTAAATTTGACCGTCATTTGGTTGACTGCTGACTCAGGGAATCATGCTTCTTCTCTTATTTTTATATTTGATGAGAAATGGTTTCTCTTATATTTTTAACCATTTTATTTCCTGAAGTATTTTGCAGCCACTTGGTGTCATTTGCAATCAACTTTACCCTCTTTGGAGCTTCTACAGTTTACATAATATTAGCTTCAGAAAACATTGAGGATCTTATGTCAGACGTAACTAAAGATATTTCGTTCTGTTACTGGCTTCTAATACTAGGAGGAATATTGACGCCTATCACGTGTATTGGGACGCCTAAAGACTTTTGGTAAGAAGATAATATTTTTTTTCTTTTTATATTTTTTCATATTTTTATATTTTATTACTTCACGTATTAGAACGCAATTTTTGGCAATATCGATTTTTTAAATTTAGAAAAATTCTCTTTAGCTTTAGCTCGTAAATTAGTATACCCAGCACATGTTAATTCGCTGTATACCTTTGTTATTCATAATTAAGTTTTCCAAAAAAAAAAAAAACACGCATTTTACCAAAATTTGGTTTTATCCGAATAAAATGTAAAACACGAGTAATTGAACTTTATAATTACTAACGTTCTAAATTTGTTTCATTGAGCAATACATGATTCGTTACTATTTTAATTCTTAGGAATCAAGTTGACTGTTTAAAATTTATTGGAATTTTTGTGTAGTATCTCAAAAATATTGTTCAAATTTTCAGGCCGATAGGAGTTGGTGCAACATTCTCTACCGGAATCGCTTGTGTCCTAATTTTAATCCAAGTTTTGCACGATAAGACCGATATTCCTACTGCGAAGCATTCCAATACTGAAATAATGAAGTTTTCTGCAGCATTCGGTACAATAGTATTTTCAGTAAGTGGTCATCCTGCCTTTCCGACTTTTCTTGCTGATATGAAGAAAAAGTCGGATTTCAAATGGGCCATCATCGTTGGATATATTAGTACGTAGGTGTTGTATTTTTTATGTTATTGTAGATGTAAAGGCTAGATATAAATTGAAATAAATAATCTATTTTTGCATATTGAAAACTGTATTTTTATGTCGTTTTGTCAAACAACTTTCCCAGGTAAGGGGAAGGTTTGAGTGTAACCCCGCCACAAACTTTATGTGCCTGTCCCAAACCACGAATCTGTTATACAGTGAATGTGGTTGTTTTATGCTTAAATGTTCATTTTACATTGTATAATTATTTGATCGATGGTTTTTACATTCAAATATAATCACTTTATTTTCAGGCATTTTACAGCTTGCCGTAGGGTGTGGATATGTGTCCGTTGATGAAGGCCTTTACGCAACCTGTAGATTTTTGTAATTTAAACGTTTTGGGTGGCTGTATTATAGACATTCATACCACATATTTTTCCTCTATTGTTCTCTTATATTTATTTTAGTTCTGAACCATCCAATGTCTATAAAAACAAACGGAACTAATAAAATATTCTTAATGCAGAAGAGAAATATTTTGTTTTGGAAAATATGAAAAAGTCTCGTAATTATTACTGTCATATAACAAAGTCCAAGAATATTAAAAAATAAACATTTACACAACAGAAAACACATGACAGCTTCAGAAGAAAATATCAGCAAAGAAATATAGAATGAACAATTTATGTATAATTTATGTATTAATATATATTTACGTATTGAAGTAAAACCATCTACAGCTACAATGTATGCACTATGTACAATTATTATGTCTGTTTGTTGTAGTTGTGTTGCTGATGTACCTTCCGACAGCTACATCCGGGTTTTTTGTATATGGATCTAGACTTAACCCAAACATTTTGAAGAACATGTCGGCAGGACCAATCACCTACACTGTGGAGATTCTGCTTACATTACATTTAATTTTCGCGTTTTTGATTTTGATAAATCCTGTATGTCAAGAACTAGAGGCAAAAGTTGGAGTACCAAAATGTAAGACAGTCAATTACATGTTATAAATTAATGTAGTGAACTACCCAAACAGTCAAAAGGGATAAGTCAATAAGCATCGTTTAAAGGATTTGTTTTTTTTTTTAATATTCAATTTATCATCAAAACATCAAATTCAAAACTATCAACTTCTTCATGGAACATGGAAATTAGATAGAAATTGCAACTCGGCTGTCTTCTTCATAAGTAACAAAAAACTCTTCAAATCGGAATTCCAGTACAAAGTCTGGTTTAAGACAGCTGGCTAATTATGTTTGAGGTTTTCAACTCCGCTTGTTTTTGGCATTTCAAAGCAAAAATCCTTTTTAAAGACCATTTTTGTCATTTTTGTGATTCCATAATTTATTTACATACATCCGAAAATGGCAACTGATAAGTTTACTTGTTCAATAAGCAGAGTTTGTCTTCTATAATATTTACGTCACTACTTTTTTGTTTCCATATCAAACCTTTTACAAACCATAACGATTTCAGCAAATCTTCTAAAGCAATAATCATGCTAGAAAGCTATCAACTATGCCTGAAATTACAGATTCTCCTGCATATGTAAAAAATGTTCAATAAATTAAGTAAAATATCTAACCTCTCCTTTCATTACGTGCAAACCCCATGTTAAAACAAATCAAACATGAAAAACAATGAGGCACGCGTTACTATTCAACACAATTTTTTGTACTTTTTTGAGAATACAAAGATTCTCTAAGAAATGCGTGTTCAAAAAATTACCTAATCAATGTTTCAATTTGGGTGTTGTCCAATTAAAATTGAATACACAATACGGCAATACAGAAAATGTGTCCATTGGATGCAAGCAGGGGGTATAGATATATGACAGACATTATAAGAAGAACTCACCCAGATAATGTTTCAGACAAAGTATCAAATCAATTCAACATACACAAGCCGATAAACCTTTCACGTAATTTGCCGGACGCAAATGTTAACCTTCATGCCCCCGTCACCTTAAGGCAGTGAGGTAGAAATATACAATCCGCATCACGACGCATCTTTATTTTTATCAGCTATTGCACTTCTTCACTTATTACAACTTAGATTCAATTTCATTCATATAATTTTTTTTCGCGTGTACTAACCCTAAAACCCTATAGTTGTTTATCTTGCATCAGTTTTTTTTTGGCACAAGTAGTTAATTATTTTCTTACATATTTCAGGGTTTACATGGAAACGATGTGTTGCCAGAACGCTTATAGTGATGTCGGTTTTATTTGTAGCAGAAACCGTCCCACATTTTGGCGCAATTTTATCGCTTGTTGGTGGTTCAACTACAACGCTATTGTCGTATATTTTACCCTGTTTGTTTTATCTTAAAATGTGTAAAAAGGGTAACAAACCAATATCTGTAAAGGAAAGATATCCAAAAATCATATACCAGGCTACTTCTACAGATAACAATGAGCATGTGCGAGTTTTAGAATCTAACGTTACTGATACAACGCCATTAATTAATGAAATAAACGCCACTGAAAGGCGTATTGAAATTTCTGAAGGTGATAAGAAAATGGATAAAGAAAGTTATCAGTCTAATTCACTGCAACAGTCTAATATCGACCATTTTCAGGAAATGTAAGTTTTATTTTAATATTGTAGCATTTTGAATAAATCATAATTAAGGCCCAGTGTAGAATACCTGTGTGAGAGATCAAGATAGCATAGTCCAAAGAGACAAGACAAAATTGATACAAACAAAAAGATAAAACGCACACAAAAAGAACAAAAGCTTGGAACCCACGAACTCCTTTACAAACAGGAGTGGGATCGGATGATTATGAAAAGCAAGCATCCCCTGTCCTGCGCGAAGCACCCGTCGCGGAATCCTGTAACTCTATTCCGGGTTAACATCAGTCAGAGAATAGGTTGTGTTATTCAACATTTTTCAAATAAATTACCAAATATACTTTCACATTTCAGACAGAAAACTTCAATTATATTTGTATTCGTGCGACTGCTGGAAGTATACACTTTAGAGGAAAAACTATAACTAAAGCTTAATATCTGTTTTGTTCATCAGTAATTTGATTTTTTTATTCATAGAATGCCACTTCTTTGTGCCGTTTTGCAAATTTCACTTACATCGTTATATTTGTAAACATTTTGGCATTTCGCCTTTCATTTAAAATTTCAATACTTATTTTTTAACGAGGCCATTTAAACAAATGGCAGGGAATGTGGTTCTATTCTGTGCTGAATCCATTGCGCAGTTCTCTACATTTGAACTTCCTGTAGCTGTTTGCAGTCTCCTTGATATTTACTCAAGATCTTTCCGTTCTCATATACAATCACCTATGAACGTTATTATTTTGACGGTTGTGTTTATCAAGTTGTAACATTCTCCGTGATTGCTCATCATACATGTGATGAGTCCAGTGTAGAAAACCCATGTGAGTGATCACGAGTTCATGGTCAAAATAGACAAGACAAAATTGATATAAACTGAAAGATAAAACAAAAACAAAAATAACTATGTACAAAGAAGATAACAAAACGCATAAAGAACCCGTTAAAGAAAGAAAAGAATCTGCAAAACCCTCATACATTTATATGTACCTTATGACACCAGGAGTGCACTATGATCATCCGGAAGTTCCCGCTTCCCCCCGCGACACCTTTCGGTATTTTAATGAATAATGCAAAACACCATGGCAAGATAAAACTTTATCAACTAAAATAACAAGCAGACTTTAGTTTAATCCAATCTAATAATTTCTTTAAAAAATAATGAAAAATATACTTTATCACCCTGTACCAAGAATCATATCCATTTAATCATCCACTCTTATATTTTCAGATCTATTCCTTTCTGGGAGAGGGTTCTGAACTACCAGATTATCTTTGTTGGAACCATTGCTGGTTTAGCTGCCACAGTTTCTGCAATATCAGATTTAGTTACTCCTGATACATTTTCACTCCCATGTTACTTACACCCTATCCGTCAGTAGCATTTACAGAAATAAATGTTGTTAACAAGATGCTCGAGATATTTAAATAAAACACATCTCTTAACTTTTTTTAATATTCATTCACAAATCACCAGTTTCATGTTACGCCGTGACTATATATACTTATAATTAACTCTCCCTTTCAAGTGTTGTGCCGGGGAAAAGAATAAATTTCTGCGTAGGGCACTTTTCCTCTAAATGGAGCATCCTTTGTAGTGAGGTGGGTTTAAAATCTTAATCCGTCATGAGGCGACATTTAGAAAATGCCACGTTCCAAGCTAAGTTAAAAAGCATAGTTCAAAGAGTCAAGACAAATTTGAAACAAACTTAAAGATGAGACGTAAACAAAAGAAACAAAGGCTTTGGTATCCACGAACTCTTTTACAAAACCAGATGGGATCAGATGCTCATGAAGGGTAAGCATCCCCTGTCTTGCGTTCACCACCCGTCGTGGAACCTTAAACTCTATCCGGGTTAACGTCCATCCGAGAATTAACTCCCTTTTCAAACCCCTACATACAGTCTACTTGTGAACATTATGGCTGAAATATTGCCCGCTATATGTTCAGAAGCAATCCAATCAACAATATACTAGTATTTACATGTGGTATAGGAATATTGTCATAAATGATGATCATGACTTGTCAACATCTGCTATACAGCAAAAAATACAAAATTCAGTCATGAACAATTTTAAAGGTCAATAAATATGACGTCCGACCAAATTAAGTACAAAATTGTTGGCAAATATCAGATTAAAAATATGTTTGATGGTTAAATCTAATAACATCATCCTGTTCAATACAGAATCGCTGTATTTCATACAATTAGTGGATCCTAAATACCTTTTTCAAAAACTAGAGACTTATTTAGTTTCTTTAAGGTCACATGCTATTTATATTGTTGATACAAAGAAGGGGAAGTAATTTATCACATGACGGAAGAAATATCCATCACATGATGAATGTACGTATATATTTTGATCAAGGTTTATTTGTAATATTATTCGGTTCTTGCCTAAAAAGAGCTTGGATAAATAAGAATTTAACTACGCGAATAAAAGTTTTTTTATTGATGGGATGATATTTCACTACATTTTATCGAATATGTCAATGGGTTCCCTTACCCAATAGGAGATATGGCATGATTCGTCCAATACAACAATTAAGAGTCGAAATTGAACTTCTACACGTCCCATTACGGTCTTCTATATAATAAACCGGGTCAACACTATTTTCTATAGAGTTTTTGGAAGTTTTCTTCCCTGCTCAACCAGAAGTTAAGATAAAACATATAGGAAGATCCAATAATACCGGCTAATCCTTACAACACATGCATACGAGTGACTTTTCAGTTATGACTGGTGAAAAAGATGTCGAATGTGAGCATGTCTTGGTGCTAATAGCACTGGAAAAGTCGAATTTTGCTTGGACATTCACCGATTAATAGTCGACTGAAGCCTTCACTTAAATTAAAAATTTGATATTTCCCGTAAATGCACATGTATTATACGTTTACATGATAAACTTAACAATGAAATTCAATTATCTTTAATCTTTCAAACATCAATTTATCTATTTTTCTAATCTCTAAAGGTCAGGTGTCAATGGGAATGCACGCGAAAAAAAACATTTCATCAAACTGAACAAAATATCCAACCAGTAAGTTTTAAGAGAATCTCTGTACTATATTTTTTTCTTCATCGATACATGTAATTAGAATGTTTGTTGTTACAATTTGAAGCTTCTGAAAGTAAACACTATGGGTACAGACATACTTCAGAGAACGACAATTTAACTTAATTTGTTTGTTTTAGTTTTTCACAGCGATTAGTCACATTTTCTTCAAAATTTTACATAAAATAATAATAATAACAGACTTTTGGAAAAGGGGGGTACTTTTTTGTGGACGTCCTGATTTATCAATTTTCTCGATTTCTAATGGAGATTAAGACTAAAATTTATCCCATACATTAAATATTTATTATTTTTTGGGTTTCAAAGGGGTGCCCGGGCACCTCTGGATCCGCCCCTAAATAATAACTGTTTATTATATTAGGATACTTTGTCATTATATGATGATACTTCTTCATTATATGACAAAACTTTATAACCAAATTTGTCTAAAACAAAGTTTTGCTTCTTCCAACTTTACCCCATCTTAGCCTCACTGTATTTAAAATTTTCAAGATATGAAACTATTATAATCCTTTAGTAACACGGACTCTACTACCCGTAATTCCTCTCATACCATGATGGTATAGAGAAGAAAAACTGTTTTGTGTTTTCTCTTGAAATATAAAATTAATATCATTTGATATTCGTTGGTGGTTTGGTTTGTACCTCGTTCAGATTATTTTTTCGACAGAAAAAATTCCAGGCCACATTTGTTCTTTTCGAATAATGATTTTTAAACGCATGAATTATTTGCTTTTTGAAATGCAAGAAAATTGGGGGAGTGGGTGTTAGTAATTTTTCTAGCAACCAGACCTCCATTACGGTTAGAAGAGTTGGATTGGTGTCATAATCAAAAGACAAAAGGGAGGTGATTGCTTATGCCATTGATTTTTGTCATTGTTATTGCTCAAGATTTGAACGTGTTATATTCCTTATATAAGTAAGGATTTTTTCTCTGTTGTCCTAATTGGTGAATTACACTAAAATTTTGTTTTGTGTACATTTTCTTGATAACTTAACTAACAAATAATTTCTTATGACACCGTAATCTCAAATTCAGAAGCGGATCCAGGGGGTCCAGGGGGGCGGGCTCCTCTTTCGAAAATGAAGTAAATGATTTTAGCACTAGTTTTTTCATGCACGAGGGTATGAATTGGCAGGTCATTCATTCCAAAAGTTATGTCCACTTTTGTACGAGTATGTGTTGGCAATTCCCCCTTTTCTAAAAGTTTGGATCCGTTACCTTACCGTGTAGTGCATATAGTCTAACATTATTCAACTGGTCTTATAATATTATTGGGTCATAGTGCATTAACTACATTTGTATAAAAGAATTCTAGACACAAAAGGTACAAAAAAAAATCGCTAGTCAAAATAAAAAACAAAAAAGTTCATGACTAACACAAGAAAACCAAGGTCAAGTTGTTTAACATTATTTATTCAATGATAAGTTTTAACCGCTAGTATGCATAAAAAAACTCGACCTCCCCCTTCGCATAAGGTGTGCCAGAGGAAAGAATATGCACCGAATATCTCCGTCTTTAAGACACTAGTCCTCAAAAAGGGACGTCCCTAGTTGTTTGGGGAAGTATAACATTACAATCCGTCTGCTATGGAGAATACGTTAAAGATGAACCTTGTTTAGAGAATGCCAAATTCTAACCCCCTTTATCAGCTGATTTTGAGTGGTCAGTAGTCGGCTAGTTATAAGGCTTTTGCTCGTATTCAGTTGGTATTGTTTGTGTGCATGGCCTCCTAAACGCCCCTCCCTTATCGATATCCTGCCACAGCCGACAATATTGATTTTTATTGTCTGTTACTTATTCCCGTCCCGAATATGGCTGAAATGTATCCTGCTGGACTTTAAGCAGCAATGCATCACTTAAAGAATGAAACAAACACATCGAAATACTGGGATAACCAATCCTAATATAAAAAATAATAATACAATTAATGTTCTATTTTTTTAATCCTTGGTTGCAGGTACTACTAATATGTGCACTATTCATCTGTTTTAGGTCACTGGTTTATACATTTATAACATACGTGATTTTTCCAAATCTTGAAATTACATACACAGAGCCGATGATAAAATCATGTTATTATCTGATAAATTTATATAGCAATTTATTTGGATTCTAAGCAAAATGTGATCATTTTTTGTCAATTTCTCATGATGGAAGCTGAAAGGAATCTGCAAGCAGACGGCTTGACTGTTTGGACTACCTCAGTATTTATCGTAGGAAATATAGCTGGTGGTGGTGTTTTGGCGTTGCCTAAAGCGGTTGAAGATACAGGTAACAGTAGTATAATGAGCTCCAACAAAATTTGAAATCTCGATTTTTGTCAGATAAAGTAACTAAAGATTATCATGTGCTTTCCTGACTGATCATCATGCTATCGCAATTTCAAAGCAATCAATAATTGAAAGACATAAAATAGTTGCTGACCTTAAATTTCCCTATGTATTTCATAAATGCCAGATTCTTTTTTTTTTTTAAATTAAGCTATTTCTCAACCGATTTTGATATAATTTACACAATTGAACGCAGAATGTGCAACATTTATGTCCTTTATTTCGATATCGCAATTACGCAGCCAAAATAGGATAAGTTACGTACAAAATTCCAACGTTTAAATCATATGTTCTAAAAAGAACGAATCAGAAAATTCTATATAATATATACTTTGTATACAAATAAAAAACAGAACTATGGAAATTTTTTTATTGAAACCGGATAAGAACTGGCTCCACCATAACTTTCTCATTTTCATGAATATATAGGGAAACTTATCAGTAGGAACTCATGACTGTATGATGACTGTTGTGGTATTTTATCCTGTGAAGCATCTTAAATTTTACAAATTATACAACTGTAGACAAGAAAACATATTAAGCAGGCAAATTCTTTCCCGACTAAAAATTTGGACAAAAGAGAGATGATTGTATTTTACCTAAACAGAACCGATGTGAAACGATGAAATTGAGTGTTACTGGCGAAGAAAACAATATTTGCGACATAAAGCCGACAACTCGTTAGATACAATAAAATTTCCAGATTCATTAAAAATCTAGATTTTTATTTCTTAAATGCATCGTCATATGGTCATTACAGTATATTATGGATTGTCCAACCAAAAGTAAGGTTTCATCGAAGTTGTTATATAGAATACATGTTTACGCATACTGCTTGTTTCGAAGTTACTTATATACATATTTTTATTATATAATTTTGCGTTGATACTTTATAATTTGCTCACCTTGAAGGTAGGAGTAATGTGTTCGAACAAATGACATGGGGATTGGTATTTGCTACTTCTCCGCTGAGATCATGAAGCATTTAACAGCTCGAGCCAGAATACATGCATGTCTTACAGCAAAGTGTAATTTTGTGATGTATGTCCGTTAAAATTCGGCTCTTTGTGTCGGCCTTATACATAAATGGTCTTTTCAATGTTCTGGTCCTGAAGATTTTATTAATTTAATTGCCACTGAGTGTTAGTCAACTTCCGTTATGATATAGATTTTGTTTCATTGTTGAAGGCCATAATGGGACCTGTAGAAGTTAAAATTCTACTGTCACTTTGTGGGTGGCTGTCTCTTGGACAATCATGCCACATCTCATATTTTTATATGTTAATCGCCTTTTGGCCCTCTTATTTAAAAAAAC
>JAULBM010328106.1:0-13172 GCA_032357055.1 Geukensia granosissima | reverse complement strand
AAATTACCAATGTTAAATAAATATGGAAAATTTAGGTATGCTATATGTACATTTCAAGGAGTAACCTCTCATCAGAGCATTAGAACCGAAACATAGGAAGTCAATATTCAAATATAGCAAAAGAAGCACTCAAATCCAAACAAATCGAAATGGGAAGCTTATTTTCTTGTTTTAACCATCACGCAACATTTACTCTTTTTTTTACATTTTTGGCATCGCAGTTTTACAGTTGTACAAGGTGTTCCGATGGATAATTTTGTTTCAAAATGCAAAATTACCAATGTTGAATAAATATGGCGAATTTTCGTATGCTATATGCACATTACAAGGGTAACCTCTCCTCAGTAGCATTGATGTGTGATTGATTGAAAAAAGAATAGAATCAGTTGAAGATCCAAGAATATTTATATAAATGTAAGGTGATGCCTCTGTCAGTTCATATCATTAGAAGTCCACCACTGGACCTCAATTTTTAAAATATAACTTTTCGTAGAAAAAAACCCAAATACTTCTGCATTGCAGAACATACGATGAAGAACAACATCACCATACAATTGTTATGAAAAAATTATGATATACTAGGTATTTTATCAAGCCCTAAATGTAGTTAAATCTATGCAACTACATCTCAATGTAAATTCCATTTTAAACTACTTAGTTTTTGATCAATCAATATAAACAATATCCTTCATCAGAATCCGTCAAATCTAACAATCCACCTTCTGTTAAACATCAGTTAGTACAAATCATTGCATACATATATCACACATATTACAACCAAGATTATCAGTCATGAACACATGGTGTAGAATTTCACCACTATCGGCTGCAAGCCTGAACCCGTAGACTGTGCTTGTATAATATAATCCAGTCGGTTACATTAATTCACGTTTGGGGAAAAAACATTTTTCTACAAGTTCTGTTTGCCAAAGAAACCTAAACCTATAAAATGAAAGAACTATTTAGACCTGGACAATCTTTCCATATGGAATAAAGTTGCGAGTTCTTAAATGTAAATGGGAGTTGAAAAGTTTAAAAGTTTCTGGAAACAATCACACTAAATCGGTTTTGAATTAGCCAAGTCATGCTGAACACCTGTCTGAACTGCGTGGTTAATATTTTGTCGTCCCCTTATCAACATTGTTTTGGCTTGATTTGGTCGTTGAAAATTCATGTTACAACTTGACATATATTCATTTTTTACAAAGAAGAACCTGTTGACACTCATAGGAAATTTTGTCTTCACTTCGAATTTCGGCGCAACACGAAGAATTTGATCTTCTTTCATTTTATTGTAAGTATTCTTACAAGCAACGTTACAATGCGAGGTCTGCGAAATTCTCCACAGAGAACATTCCAAGTTAAGGAAATCCTATTATCTGCAGATTTTCTGTGAAATTATCTATTTTAAATTGGATTCTAAAAGGCAAACGAATTCACCAATTCAAGATTCCTTTCCTATTGTATTAGATTATTTGCTAACTTTACTCTTTACACAAGTATTCCCCATTCAACTCAATGAAAAACTAGTGGTTTATGTTCAAATCAACGTTGTTTTATTAAAAATGATTGCAACAGCGGGTACAAATATTCGGCCCATGTAAGCGGCAAACCTTATTATGTTACTAATCAGTCTGATTTTGGTAAAAGGTACTCCGAAGGCGACATTGGTAGAATGCTTACATGATTTCTTGATTGACAATATTTTTGTAACGTCTGATGAATGTTTGTTCCTACACAGTCTTAACAGCTTTCCAATGGGAACTGGTTACCCAACGCTTCTTGTTGATTTACTCTTTCATCGTATATGATGCCGACTTAATACATTGTCTTCTGGACATTTTTCGGTGGCTTCCATAATTTAGTTTTCCGGTAGGAAATTCACATGACAACAGATACATTCCTACTGCCGTGACGTCGAAATGGTTTAATAATAAGGGTGGCATTAGTGGAGTAACAGTTGCTTACATTACCCTATCGGGGCGCCTGAACATACCATTACTTAACAAAATAGGTAAAATCAAGGCTATGTATACATTGTATACATTGTATCAAAGCTTTACATTTGAAAAAAATTAAAACGTTAAAAATGAAATTTCTTAAACTTGTATTCAGTTTATTTCTAAACCTCAAAGTGAAAAGCAGAAATAGTATTTCGTGTGGAACTTAAATTTTCTACACAAGTGTTGATGCGTTAAACTCTTTAAATCTGAAACCATACTAAAATTGATCAATTGGCAAATAAGAGGTCATGAAATGCTGAATATGTGCTTTGTCTTCATTAACTGGAGGACGCATATAGACTAAAAATAACTTACATATAAAACAAAAGAAGCTCTAGCACGTTGTTATTATTAGACGACTTGTTACAAATCTTCTTTATCAAAAATGACATTATTGTTAAACTGTACAAAGAACTGCGTATAAAGCAAGTATAAACCTCCCATTTTAAAAAGTATAACATAATTAAAGTATGACAGCAAAAGTGGGGGCCAACGTATAAAGACATTAAGTAACGACCATAGAATAGCATGTGACTGGATTACCCAGTGTCAGTATGATATGGTAATATAATAGGAAATCATCAGATTGAATGAAAACAACAAAACTTTGTTTTCTGGTTTGTTGTGACATAAAATATGTCTTTAAAACTAATACTAACAGTATATTTATGAATAATTGATGGGTAAATTATTATTTTAAAATGAAATAGTGGTCAATTCTATGTTGGAAAAAATATTATGCTCATTTCTAATGAATGCGGTAAAGAAATTCTGCTTTCATTGAGTCACAACATTAAAAACATTTATTTGTGACATCAAAATTAGCAAAATTTAAGATAAGTGAAAACATCTTAACGAATCTCACTGTTCCGTAAAAAAAAAACTATCCAAAGTTACAGGTTTGACATGTCAGTCAGAATATTAAAACTGGTTGATGTTGATGCAGTAAGTAATATTATCGATACTTTACACAGATATTAATAAATCAGGTATCGCATTCATCTTGTGTTTACTTATGTCTATTGACAACACAATAGTAATAACCTGTGTTTGATGACATGTCGTGATGTAAAGCTTGATGTCTTAAGAATCTCAGCCTGAGCCTGCTTTCAATTACTGCGAGCATTCATTAGACAGGTATCGTCTTTTAGCTCGTATGTTTATTAAATAAATCTTTTTGTAATTAAAGAAAACTCCCCAGTAGGATTTAATTAAGTTTTTTTTTGATTTTCAAGTATAACATGCTGTTGTTTTACTTTGAATTTTTCTTTGACTTTTCATTTGATAATTTTTTGGGGCGTAGGATTGGGATTACACTACTTGTTTCATCCCACCACCCCTCATTCGCCGATTCCTAATTGAGAATGGTTGTCACATGTTTTTCTTTGTGTTAAATGTTTTGTAAAATGTACAATTTTTATATTATTCAGATAAGGGCAGATATATTAGACATACTAGATCTTTTTAATTAGGCCAGTGTACCTTGCATGCTGCTCAATATACATACTGTCTTAGATTATCTGAGATACGTTCTTAAATTACTGTTAGCAATTCTTCTTCAGTGTTACTGTCCTTAAAAAAATGTAAAAAAAAACGCTTTTTACCTGCTTTATACCTTGATATTTTGCTATCGACGATCATATGCTGTTCATTAATAACAAAGGAAAAAAAGAGGATCAGCGTCAAGGAGTTTAGTTCGAATCCCAATTTGAAAAAGTTATTGGATAAAAATAACTCTTTATCGTTGTGAAATTTCTGTCTTACATCGGATCAAGGCCTTGACAAAGAACAAAGTTAAGAGTGTGACGTTTTCCGATAAATGATTTAAGAAAATTATGACTTTAAATTTTAATTAAAACCGACTGCAAGGCATGATTTGAAAGTGCTTTAATCATATTGATATGATCTACCTTTTACATTTAAATTTGATTTTACGTAAAGATTTAAAATCATATGCATTAACATCCGTAACATCTCATTTTAGCATGAATATGCTGAAAAAAGCAAATTTGCAAATTACAGAAAGAGATTGCTGTACAGAACGTTTGCTGTCACAAGTCTTCTAAAACCTCTTGTGATAAAAGAACATAGAGTAGATTATCAAATAAGGATATTACAATTCCTCATTTAGATTTTTTACAAAGAAGAGAGGGTGTTAAAAGGGTTTTTCTATGATTAAAAACAATTTTGGTTCAAAAATAACAAGTCATATTTTTTTCTTATTGAAATATGATCAAATTTAGTATATTATATAGGACTAAATATTTTGAGTATTTGAGGTAAAAATCATTCACTATGATGTCAATAGGACGCCAAATGTTTAACAAAAATTGTATATTCCCAGCAACATTAAACCACATTTTCTGTCAAAAAGAATATTAAAAAAAACTAAATATTAAAATTTAATGTGGATGATGCAATTCTAAATTTCACAAGATATGAAGTTATTTCGTGCGCACATGAATTTCCCTTTCAAGATATGTTTTAAAAATTTTGTGTTATTATATCGAAAAAGGACATTTTATTGACCCTATTGAACGTAAAGCGTGCAAGTATCGGGTATTAGGTAATTGGTTTTTGTTGTATATTGATTTCTGGTGAGTAGACTGTGGAATCATTAATTTAACTTTAGCAATTTCTTTGTTAAAGGGACAATGACATCTTAATTCCTTCAGCAAATTTGATTTACGTAAAAAGTTTATCAATGTGCCTCCATTTAGGCACATTAAAAATGTAAATCAAAATTTGCCGATATTGTTTCGGCGTAAATTACAATGATATAAGTTCAAAATCAAACCAAACATCACGAAAATTAGACCTAATCTTTCCTATGAAACAAAGCTTCAACAAGCCGAGTTTCTAATCTCTAAAAGGAGCATAGGAAGTCCAAAAAGATGTTGAAAGAGGAAAGTTGTCAGATTTGGCGTTCTCCACCAAACGTTACGTATTTGGAACTAATGAATCTTAACCAATAAACAAAAATGAAAATTGTTATTAGAAAATTATCAACTTTTAAATTGGTTACCCATTGAAACATATCTCAATAACATAAAGAAATGTAACAATTTTCCATATTTGTTTAACATTGGTAAGTTTGTATTTTGAAACCACTGGGTCGATATCTCTGCTGGTGGAACATTGGTCCCCGAGAGTATTTACCAGCCTAGTTGTCAGACTTGTCTGACAATAAATTTATCATACAATGTTTCATAGAAATTGGCTGCATTTGCTAAAATTCGAAAACACTGAAAATATGGAAGGCCACGAAAAATAACGCACAAAGTAGTTGTCCTTGCCGTCGGATTTGGCTTCCCATTTCGATGTGTTTTGATTTGAGTGCTTCTTGTGTTATATTTGAATCTTTGACTCCCTATGTTTCAGTTCTATTGCTACTGATGAGAGGTTACTCCTTGAAATGTATATATAGCATACCTAAAATTTCTTTATTTGTTTAACATTGGTAATTTTGTATTTTGACACAAATATATAATAGGATCTAATCTTTTTTCAGTTTGAAAATATTTACAAAAACTATTTTTACAAACATACCGCAACGCTAAATGTTTATAGGAATAAGTTTATTTATTACACGTGATTCAAACGATTGATTAAATCTTGCATAACGTCCATTGGCAAATATTTCATGCATATACAAGACGAAGGCATGATTAATTAAGTGCTGATGAGGGAAATCTGCTATGTACAAGACTGACACGATACGCAAAATTTCACGTGCTAGCTCACGAAAGGAACAGCTTTCCGGAAGACATATAAAAATAAGAAATGACATTATTGACCATGAGACAGCTATCTACCAAATAAAAAATATATAGACAGGAAGAAGAAAATGTTATAACAAATGAACTGTTTAGTTCCTTATTAAACTATAAACAAAAAATTCAATATAAGTACAAATCAAACGATATATAAAGACTCAATGATAATGCTGCAATGATGTACTGTAAGAAAAAGTTTATTTAGATAATTTTAAGTCTTTGTGGATTTAAAAGAAACATCCGAGCTTAATTTACCACGATTCCATAAAAGTAGGATGTGATATCCCGTATTTCATAAGATAATTACAAGTACATCAAAATTTTGATACCAAATCTTTATATCTATGCCACCATAACCAGACACGTTATTCTGACTCTGGTCTGGCCAGTCTTTGCTCTTACTTCGAAATGCTGCATGTTTAGCGGAGAGGCAGCAGATACCCATTTTAATGTCTTCAGTTTGACCCGCCTTGCGACTGAACCCACGACCTTCCGTAAAAGGGGCGAGAACCCTTTTCAATACACCCTAGAGGCTGTACAAATTCAAACAAACAAAACAAAACATAGCTAATTGAAATTAAACATTAATATTAAGTATGAACTTCAAAACTAAATCTTACGTCTTGAGTGATTTTACTAATAATTCCAATGAAAAACTCAAGTCAAATGTTTAGTTTATTATTACGAAAATTGTCCAAAAATATATCTGACAATATTTCATTAGATATACGGCAGTATATTAATAATAAGGTTTACAGTAAAAAAAGGTTGAGTTAAACTCGCATCGCACGTGATAAGGTTTGTCAGTTACCTGTGGATTTCTCCGAATACTCCGGCTTCATCCACCAGTAAAACTGACTGCCACGATACGACTGAAATATTGTTGAAAGTGGGTTTAACCCGAATCAAAGAATAAACACATAATTATAAGGTACACAGCTATTTATAAACGGCGATGTATAAGTATGTTTTAAATTTCTATGTAGATAAAGTTTATATGTTTAACAAATGTATGCATTTGTGGCACATATTTAATATCCTGCAATATATACGTGTTTTCCAAATGACGGTTACTTTTATGTTGTTTTTACACCAATGTCAGCGGAAGGGGTGTTGAGCGCTCGTAATCATGTTTAAAACCACCACATACTGTATGTGACTGTCCTAAACCGTTAACATATAATCCAGCGGATATCGCTTTTTATGTTTAAACTCTATCTGTTTTTCATTGTATATTAGTTATACAGCTGAATATTACGCTAGGGTTATGGTGTGGATATTTGTCAATTATTGAAGGTCGTAAGACAATATGTACATATTTGTAAAGCATACGTTTTTTGTAACTGTCTGAAGGACAATAACACTGCATCTTTTTATCCGTTATGGTAAATAAAACATACGGATATTGCATGCTTTATCAATTTATTTATAGTATACACAAATTAAACTTCAGGGTACGGATACATTTGTACCACCTGCTCTATCCATTTATATATAGTATACACAAATAAAACTTCAGGGTTCAATATAATTAATTATAATGTTACTCCAATAGATTTATTCGTTGTATATGAAACTGATATGACGACAATGTTCGTAAAAGCACGCATGTTCAAAGTCAACAGATTTGGGTTTCAAATGAGCAAAAACTGTGCTCCGTCACTGGATAACATGTTTCTGTACTAGCATGAAGCGGTATTCACAGACAAAGGCTACCACAAAATAAAAATGAAAATTAGGTTGTAACATATTCTTCTGCTATATCAATAATCTAATAATCTAAGTTTACATTACAATTTCAACCAAATACACCAAAGAAAACAAGAAAAAGAAAAGAACACAGAAACCCAAATAAAAATGCCTTAAATTTGTATAAATTCCTGGAAATAGATTTACAACAAATAGAATGATGTTATTTAAATTGAAAGGCTTATCAATGAAAACATATCCTATGCCCGTACTTTTTCCAGTTGTCATGGATTTTTCAAACATAAGTATGGTGTTGTCATGGACAATACCACAAGGAGTTTTTCAATCATGATTGAAATCGCAAGTGTAAAATGTACGATTCCCATGGTATTGATATATCTCAGCTGGTTACAGGCCTATACCATTTACCTTGAATATGAATATAGTATGCTTGTTGTCGGCTTTTTGTTTATAGATTGCACGCGCTAGACATCAAGTGCTTACCTAGCGTTAGCACCTCACCTCCAGAGCCTTATTGGAAGATAATTTAAATATATTGTAGTTGAAATTACGATGTCAGCAAATCATGTTTAAGCTGAATTTTCGGGGCTTATACAATGTTAAAAGATGGGAAATTCCTAAATGCAAGTTGTGCTGATAAAATATCGTTTAATTAAAATTTGACATGCCATTTTTAAAAACAGCAACACACACATTTGATATTTATTCCTGTTCTGTATGAATGTAGTTGAAAGAAATATTGAAACGGCTATCTCATTATCTTCAAGACATTCATTTGGTTTCTTAAACCACATTTAATCAAGCTTAAAGATATGGAGAGAAAAAATTCCATTATCTTGCTGTCATTGGGTTGCTTCACCCTGGTAGATAGACAACTGTTAAATCTGAATGCACCGAAATTTTAAAAGATATCACTGTTGAGATTAATTCTAACTTCGCAATAAAAAGATTGACCAATTAAAGTTGATCATCAGTAGCATCTTTATAAAATCTAAAAACTTGATGTATTTTTTAATAATTGACTAAGTGACCTTACATGAAAAAACAACACTACTAATAACAGTTCGACGGATGTTGTTGTTATGAAACCCAAACTTCTGGGGTTTATTTTTTTGTTTTTCTTATTCACTTTTCCCAGGTTAGTGGGATAGTTTGGTACTCAGAAACATGTTAAACCTCACCACATACTTTTTATGCCTGTCTCATGTCAGGAAAGTGTAATTCAGTAGATGTCGTTGGTTTGATTTCTTATATTTGTTATGTATTGTTCACGTATATTGTCGATGGTTGTTATATTTTATTATCATTACATTTTATTTTTGGGGAACTTTTACAGTTTCTCGTAGGGTATAGACTTATGACTACTATTGTCGGCCCTCGGTCAACATTTAGAAGTTTACACGTTTTGGATGGCTGTCTCCTGGACAGCAATACCACATCCCCTTTTCCTATATTTATTAAAATATATACGAGAAATAGTTCGTTTCCAGAAAATTAATAAATGTAACGAAAATTTCACAGAGACATAAACTTTCAATAAAAGACTTATCAAAATGCTACATTAAGTTCCGTTTTAAAGGAATGATTTTAATTAAAGGATTTTAGTCAAATTTTATAATTCACGGTCGTCTAATTTCAATTAAATCTTAAGAAAAAGATTCAATTTCTCATCAGTCCAGAAGAACTGGAATGGATTCATATTACAGTCTAGAATCTCGAAATAGAAAGAAAACCACCAAGCAAAACTAGTGAAGACTTATACCACCTTCCAAACTGGTATTAAATGTCAATGCAAAGGTAATTAAGATAAACATATTACGAGCGATTTCAGATGTCTGAGGGTATGGTCAAAGCTGAAATATCATACGAGAACACAATGGTATATTATTATAAAAACGAACATGTGCATGCATTGACATTTAAATATTTAATGAGATGTGTTTGACCATTTCAAATGTCAACAGAAAAATATGACATAAATGACTTAATATTGATTGACCTTAGAAGGAAATTGAAGGAGCGTGAAAAAAGTGATTTTTTTAATTTAAAAACTTGAAATCACGGGG
This sequence comes from Geukensia granosissima, assembly GCA_032357055.1. Classification (NCBI taxonomy): domain Eukaryota; kingdom Metazoa; phylum Mollusca; class Bivalvia; order Mytilida; family Mytilidae; genus Geukensia; species Geukensia granosissima. The sequence continues at coordinate 3,617 of JAULBM010328106.1, read as the reverse complement.
AAACATCAGTTTTTGTATTACACATGGTAGATGTCCTTGGATTTGCCTGCCTATTTCGGCATATTTTGGATACTTGTACTTCCTTTTACTACGTTTTGATCCTGGTATTTCTATGTTTTGCTTAAAAGTTGCTGATAAGAGACAACGACTCGAAAAAATTGTCCAGGGAGCATAATCAAATTTTCCGTATTTGTTCGAAATTCATTCGGTAAATCTGTATGATATTCACAAAACGAGCTTCTTGACGTAACACATGTTTTTGAAATCAATACCATCTTTCCAAATCTTTAATGAAATTTTTTGAAAGGTCCATCAATTAATCTCGGCGCCGCACATTACTTGTCAAAATATTTATTTCTCAGGGTAAACAAGTACTATCTTTAAAAAAGATAACCGACGCATTTAAATAGATTTCTGTTTTTTCTTTAACATTAAAATTCTATAAACTGTTTCTGTTTCACATTTAAAAGCTTTACATTACACATATTGGTACACAACAACAGAACTTCGGTCTCTTGTTTTGTTAAAGTTATGCGATATTTTGACAAAATTGACATATCTATTTTGACAAAAGAGAATTTCACTAGATATTGTGATGGTACAGTGTTCGGAATTTTTACATGTTTGCTCCGTTATTGGAACATTCATTTTTGTCCAATCAGAATAGTAAAATAGGTCATGTGACTTTCGTTGCTATGCTGTTAGCGTCTTTAAGAACAATGGCTACAAAGTGAGTTTAGTACCCGACTTGCGTCGGCAAAAAGGATTTTTTTATCTCGAATTTTTGATATGTGCTGTTGGGATTTCTTTTATTCCTAGGCATTATTGTATGCAGATCATGTTTAAAAGCACAATTTAAAACAGAATTTCTATTTAACTATATTTTTTGCAAAAAAGTTCACCAATGTATGTACATTCGGACGTTTCGTCAATTCACTGACGTTGTTTGCATTAATAATATTGTTGATTCACCTGTGACGTCATGGAATGCCATTTCATGGATTTCATTCAAGTTCTTTTTCTATCTATTTAATATACTTTATGTATATGACAAATTAGAAGTTAGTATTATATATATGATGATACTTTAAAAGTGGAACGTAATATGGGTGCCGTACATTCGTTAAAACTCATTAAGCCTAGACTAATTCACAGCGGATAAGTGACCCATAGCAGAATCCGCGAATGAATATCAAGACGTATTAGAACGATACACGTTATTTCCCGCTCAAAGTGTTTTCACTATCAAAAAAAAGATATTTCAGACATTTTATGAAACCTGAAAATGATTAATTAGTGATCGGAATTCGAACGCTGTGATTATTATTGTAGAATATTATCCTGTTCGCAAGATTTTGAAGCTTTCAGCTCGTTCGCTACGCTTACTCGTTGCAAAGCTTCTTATCCTGGATCACGGAATGAAAATTCACGATTTTTTGCTGTCAAAATCCGATATTATACACTGAAATGTTTAATTTAAAACTAATTTTAGTCAATGTTTTTAGGTCTTTGTCCTAAATGCTGTCGGTTTTTTTTATTTGGTACTTACACAGTGCTTTATTTTCTTAGCTATTAGTCGTATTTTTAAACACAATCCAACCGGAAGTGTTTGGTTGATGTCTTGCATGGTTTGGGGAGCCAGGTTAGTTGTAGGTTGTATTTTGATATTGGACTGGCAGTCGGGGTCAGTGCATCTTGTTGACCCTTGTTTTTGTTGTATGCATACTATGTATCTACTTCAAAAGTTAAATCCTATGGAGTTCGTTTTTAAAGTTTGGTTTTATTATAACACTACTGTCCCAGAAAACGGGGGTGTTGAGTACCCACATATTTTTAATCACCCACATTCTTTATTTGCCTGTCACAAGCCAGGAATATAAAATCAAGTGGATGTCGTCGTCTTTGTGTTTAAATGATTCTTGTTTCACATTAATTGTGTAATTATTTTGCTGATCGTTGTTACATTTGAATATCTGCGCATTTAATGCAAGAGCCTTTTACAGCTTGCCATAGGTTGTTGGTATGCGTCCCTTAAAGGCTTTTGGGTAAGATGGAGATGTTTGTGATTACAAGTTTTGGATGGATGTCCCTTGGACAATCATACAACATCTCCTTTTTAGCTCACCTGGCCATGTGAGCGTATTACCGTCACTTGGCGTCCGTGGTCGTCAACGGTCGTCGTCCGTCATTCGTCGTTAACATGTAGAAATTAAGTCCTTTCCTCTGAAACTAATGAATGGATTCTGATGAACTTTGTATGATTGTTCCTTAGAGTATTCTGCACAAAGTTTGTGCTTCGATTTTTGATTCGTTGAAAAACATGGCTGCCTTTACTAAAAAATAGAACACAAGGCTCTGACAATAGACTTTCGCATATATCTCAAAAACCGTAAATTTTAGCCAAATTCTTACTAAAAAGTAAAAGTGTTCAGAATGATGAAATCTATCTGTGGTGAAATTTTTGTGGAAATCCCTTATCTCTTGTAGGAGTTATGGCCCTTTTAAGACTTTTTAAAGCTAATTCTAAAGTTAAAGTTTTTAAAAAGCTTCTATTGTTAAACTGCTGAAAGGATTTAGATGAAATTTTGTATGATTATTATGTTGGGTATTCTGCACAAAGAATGCTTCAATTTTTTATCCGTTGAAAAACAGGGCTGCTGTTACTAAAAATATAACATAGGGGTCTGACCATAGATTTTTGCAAATTTCTTAAAAACCGTTAACTTTAGCCAAATTCTGACAAAGGGTAAAAGTGTTTAACATAATGCAATCTATCAGAAATTTATGTGAAAATCCCTTATCTCTTGTAGGAGTTATGACCCTTTTTAGACTTTTTTTTAGCTAATTTTGAAGTTAGTTTTAAAAATCTTCCCTCTTAAACTACAAAATGGATATAAATGAAACTTTGTATGATTGTTCCTTAAGGTATTCTGCACAAAGTTTATGCTTCGATTTTTTATCCGTTAAAAAACCTGGCTGCCGTTACCAAAAATAATGTATAGGGGTCTTACCATAGATTTTTGCATATTTCTTAAAAACCGTCAACTTTAGCCATATTCTGACAAAGGGTAAAAGTGTTGAACTTAATCAAATCTATCTGTGGTGAATTTTAGTGGAAATCCATTATCTTTTGTAGGAGTTATGGCCCTTTTAGACCTTTTTTTGCTTATTTTAAAGTTATTTTTAAAAATCTTATCCTCTGAAACTACTGAAGGTGTCAAATCACTAATTCACCCTGAAAATTAGAACACACGCAAAAATAGTGTAAAAATACACAATATAGTCCATTTCAGTACGCCGTATTTTCAAGAACAGTTGATGAATTTTAATAAGAGAAACTTTATTGGAAAGAATTATGTATTGGGATGAATTTGAGCCAAGGTTTGAACAGTTTTAACAGTGATTTCAAATTTGGCGGCATGTTCCAATAAGACGTCACTAACCAAGCTTTCCAGGAAGTAAAATTTTTTTTTTTTAACAGGGGTTCGCCATGGGAGACAGCGTTTCACTAGAAAATTTTAAAGCTATTTTGAATTTTTTTGGGATGATAGCCAAGACATGTACAAATCGGTGTATATATGGTCTTTGCCAAGTTAAAGTTAAGGTAAAAGTGCTAG
>JAULBM010328095.1:0-13172 GCA_032357055.1 Geukensia granosissima | reverse complement strand
TTTGATGCTATTGCAAGAGGTAAGAGACCTTGATTTGAGGCATTCTAACAGATCTTTGGAATTTTTTAGAATCCACACTTGATTCACGCCACTTCTAGAATGGCTTGTTTCACAGTAACTCTGTTGCCCGTTTTTACTGCTAATAGAATAACTGTCAGTAACTTGGAAAGAGGTTGAGTGGAGCAATTAGCAGAGCATGCAATGTAACATTGTTTGTTAGGACACTTGTGAAGCATTGGAATCCAGTAAAGTGATGTTAAAGAAGTCACTCTTAAGGTGGCGCGAATAAAATGTGCATTAAAAACGAACATCAGTTAAAATGCCTCAAATTAAGGTCACTTTCCTCTAACAAAATCATAAAAATATTTGATTTCTCAACCCATTGCATCATTTCTTTCCATTCAAAACTCAAAAGAAAAAATAATAGCTTTGATTTAACTTTTGTTTTTCCCAAAAAGCCACACGTAGGTGCAAATATTTGGTCCTAGGGAGGGTCAAACCTTATATTGTTATCAACTATTCTGATTCTAACAAGTCTAACAAGAATATCCGTGTGAGAGATCAAAGAGACAATGCAAATTTGAATCGAACTAAAAGATAAAACAAAAAAGAAAAAGGCTTGAAATCCACGAACTCCTCTACAAAACAGGAGTGGGATCAGGTGCTCCGGTAGGGTAAGCGCTCCTCGTCCTGCAGCACCTGTCGTGGAGTCCTAATTGTCAAAATCAGTCGACAAAAATGTCGACCGTAGAATTTAAGGAGGGACCATTTCAACAATGATTGGATGTATCTTTGTGGTAGCAATTTATGCGACAACAGCTATGTTTTCTTTAGAAAAATAAAGATAATTGGAACAGGCACGAGAGTATCGAATCTACTGCGAAACATAAACCGCGTAAAGGGGAAGCAGGAATATTGCCACATAAATAAGGGAAGTTTACAATAGGAAAGTTGAAGTCATAAATCTTAGAAACAAGTAACCCCTCTTGGTTAATTTTGGGGAATAAATCTAGGCATGAAGCAGATTTTGTTAAGTCTGTGGTCTCCTTAATTGCAAGTTCGCTTAGATATTTGGTCGAGATGCTCAAGGAACGTAGTAGGATTATTCGATATAGCGAAAAGTAAAATTAAACGATCTGGCCAATTTCTTTTTCACAGGAGTCCCTGAGTGAATTCTGCTTCATACGAGTACAAAAAGTAGTCGGCTAATAAGGGCGCACAATTTGTACCACTGGAATGCCAACTCGCCCATTAAATTTTTCAAAAATGTTGTCAATCAGAAAATCCAGCATTTTGAAATATCATATTCACTGTATGTATTAGAAAAAGATGTGTGTTTTCTTACAAAGAAAGAGAGCTTTTTAACTAAAACCAAATATTTATATCTTGGAATTTAATTTTGTTTTAACAAAACACTGATGTTTCTTAAGACGGTCTGTAAGTTGTGAGTGTGGAATCGTTGTATAAAGGGTTGAAAAGTCAAACGTTTAAAATAGTGTACAAAATTTTAAAGAATCGAATTTTAGGTATTGAAGCAGATCTTTCAAATTTTTAAACATCCTCATTTAATTAACACCGCTTATGGTGTATTCCTTATCACAGTACTTTTGAAGGCCTTTCTTGACTGTCGACAGTATAGTTGTAAGTAATTTAGAAAGCTGCTTGGTGGAGCACATGGATGAAACCGCTATTTTGGTATCCAGATTAAAGAAGCAAGATACTACTCGTCTTCTTTGGTGTCAATACCAAACGAAGACAGAACAGACCTTTGGTTAACTAGGATCTCTAGTAGGTGTATATGTTGGGTTACCAGCTGTGTCGTTAATGCCAATCTTTTTTATGAAGCAATTTAGGAAGCAATTTTTACAAACAAATACAATGTTATTTGAAGTTTATCGGCTGGAAAAACAACAATTTTTTCATGGATGGCCTCAAGACAGCAGTGTCCTTATAAACTGAATGAGCTTTATTGCTCATGGACCCTTGTAATTGTTTTATCGGTATCTGACTTAATGATGTGACAGTCTTGAGTGGGTGGCTGTCTCATAGACGATCATGCCACATCTCCTAATTTTATATCATTCAGAGAGAATGTCAACTTCTACCATTTCTCGCTTCGCCCATTGTCTAGCATAGTCCTGTAATTGGTTTTGGCACTCGGTATTTAGGACCTTTTGATAGCAACTGTCGTAGTTTATCATTTGTAACAAATCTGAGGTCACCAGCAATAATGTGCCCAGTGGGACTATAGTTAAAGCGGGACGACGAGCAGGAACAGTCGGGATGTTTGGATTTTAGATCATCAGTACTGAATTGTTGCTAAACCTTCTTGTCGTTGAACAGGCTTATTGTAGATATAAGAGATTAATGGATTGGATTTATCAGTAACATAAGGTGGTATTTTTGATTGAACGGTTATTGCTAATGTTAATGACATCCATACCTTTGTTTGCAAAACCAACCTTAAAGAAATGACGTTGGATACCATCCTCTTTAGACGTACAAACTGGCCTGAATAATCTGTGCCGTGCGATATTTATTATAACAGCGTATAGTTCATGCAGAGGTAGCAAAACATTCTCTGAAGAAGACATTTGCAGAATGCTTGATTACTTGATTGGCGACATTTTCGTAATAGTTGGTGGACATGTGAATACTACACTGTTGGCATTCCCATGTGAGTAAACTGTGCACCCTTTAATTTCTTACTGATTTATTCCTTTATTTATATAAAGCTGACTTTAAACAGAGGCTTCTGCGGAGAAAAGGAAAAAAAATGGCTGAATCGTTTGGTTAAACGTACCGCTATATAGGTGATGTTCTTTTACTGAATAATTTTAAATTTTGTGACCGTGTTGACGGCATCTACCCTATTGAACTTGCAATCAAGAATGTTACAAAAACAGAAAGGTCTTCCTCATACCTAGACTTTTATCTAGTAATTGACATTAAGGGCATGTTAAGAATAAATCTTAACGATTAGAGAGATGACTTCGATTGTCCGTTCATAATTAGCAATTGTCCTGCCGAATCTGCATAAGCAATGTTAATATCTCAGTTGATACACTATTCTGTGATCCGTATCAGGATTTTATTAAAAGAGGGTTGCTGCTGACACGGAATCTACTGAACCAAGGACTTTTCTTGGAAACATTATTACGGAATATTTTCAGTCGACAACGTGATTTGTTTGATCGATACAAAATACATGTGTCCATTTCACAAATGACAACGGATATCTTCGCACTGTCGTGACTTTAAATCCGTTCCGTGACGTCTTGACCAAGAAAAATAAACTAGAACAGTGATGTCCCTAGAATTTCGTTGCATTTCTGAAACGGCCCATTGGCAGTAATCGCAGCCGGTTCGGGAACGTTAGTAAGTACATTGTGAGGATATACATTGGGTATGTCGTACCGATCAATCAAGTAATATGGACGACCAAAAAAAGTATAAATTTTAATCCTTAGACCAAAAGGGTTCAGAGCGGTCTCCAGGGCTCGACCCACAGAACTGACCCAGCGCGAACCCCAGGTGGCGGATACGGGATGCCCTCTCGTTTGGGGGAATGCCAGGTTATAATACAGAAAGCCTGGTCGTGGACCATAGTGGGTAACGTGTTTGCAGAGTGCCGAGCTCCTTGCACGTAAAAGACCCTTTTTGTAGTTTTCGAAAAAGTGTAGGTTTATGCCGCTAAAAAAGGCTAAATTTTATGTCCCTACCCATCACTCACTTTTCCAGTGACAGTCAAAAGCCGTTGCTCTGTTGTGTCCCATTCCAACCCTTTTTCGATACTGATAATTGTTGAACTTGTTCACGACCTGAATATGCATGAAATATTTGCCACTGGACGTAAAGCAACCAACAATCAATCAATCAATCTTTAGACCAAAAGTCCTTGACTAATCAATAAAATCCCGATAAGGAGCACGGAAGTACCGTATAAACCGATTTGTATGAATTTCGTATAAATTATCAAAATAGCAAAAGTTTAGTTTAAGCTTACTTTCCATCATGTTTATTAAGGCCATTTGGTTCAAGGGTTCAGACCCAGTAAATAACAATGTTGTGCCCCATCCCCGCAATCAACTACATGGTCTAGTCATTTGATTTGAAAAGTGACTTTGTCAAATAGGTGATTTATTTAAAATGACATGTAACTTAGAAACAGAGTTGGCTCTTTCTTTGATTGATGATTACCCGGATAAGTGCTAACGGGTTGTCAAGGGAGAGAACCAGCCAAACCCTTACTAATCTTACTTCTGTTTTGTAAAGGGGATTTTGAAATCCAAGCATCTCTACATTTTGTTGCTGTATTTTTCTTTTATTTTGAGTTTGTCTTTTATTTGTAGACTTTATATGCATTTTATTCCTTAACAATTTTATTCTATTCTGGACTTGGCAATGAAGGTAGGAGAAGATTTTTTGTAGTAGAGAAGACTCCTCTGCGCGGCTGGCATAAAAATGGCTCCGTCCATCAGGGTGGGTATTAAAGTCTAACACTATATCACGTACTACAAAAATGTAAAACAAACTGTCTGATGACAAAATGCGGTTGAAGTTTCATATAAAAATGGAAACGATATTCAAGTAGTGATTGTTTTCGGAGAACTCGACATAATAGGTAAAGTTAGCGTATAAAGTATTAGTATTAAGAATCGGAACACAAGAGTACCGTTAATTTTCAAATCGTTTATCACATTATCTAGGTTTACAAAATGAACTATTTAAGTTATGCCTTTATAGATTTAATATTGTTTTGTACTTCCCTAATTGTTCTCGGAGAACTCGACATGATAGGTACGACTGTTCTCAAATTTTTCGCTCCTTCAATTCTTATAGTTTTAGGATCAGACGTATGCTTAGCCTGTCGCAATCTTGGTCCATAGGCATACCGATAGTTTTCTAATCGTTTATTATACTGTTTCAAAGTATTTTCTATTTCTGTCACGTGACTCATCTGGTGTTTCTGTGATTTTAAATTGATTTCAGGACCACTATCCTGATTGTTTTGATAACCTGTTTCAAAATGGTGTTCGTTTGATAAGGAAGCAACGTCGCATTCAGAAGCAGCACCATTTTCAATTTTGTTATTCCAATTTCCTTTACTGAATTTTGAATCTTTCTCCGCTTTAAACGCATCTGTGGATACAAATTGTAAATCTTCCGATGTATCTTGCGTCTTTTTGAAATCCTCTGTATGACTATTTTTGATATCTTGTTCAGTATCAGCATTGTCCGGAACATAGTTAGTATTATGAATTTTTCTATTTATTATATTACTTTGGGGTTTAGGATCTAAGATTTTCAGAATTTGAACATCTGATGATACATTTTTTCTGGTTTTATTAATCCGACTTTTTGACGACAACGATTTGGATTGCAAAATGCCCCTTTTCGTTGCAAAATTTTTTGAGCTCGATGAATTGTTAACGGACAGCCTTACACTATTGTTATCTACGGATTTTTTTGTGCTCGATGAATTGTTAACGGGCAGTCTTACACCATTGCTATTTATTGAGTTTTTTATGCTGGATGAATTGTTAATGGACTGTCTTACACTTCTGTTATCTACGGAGTTCTTTGTGCTCGCTGAATTGTTAACGGACAGTCTAACACTGTTGTTATCTGTTCGTGTTTTTCTTTCCGAAGAACTTACGGACCCTTCATCTTCAATAATACTACCAATATCACGATGACTTTTTTGTGATTTTTTCGCTGCAAAAATCTCACTTGTAACATTTTCAACATTACTATCTATTTTCGGACAACATATTGGTGTCACTGTATTTTCATTTGTTTTCACTTCATCCTCGACGATTTTTATTTCCTTATCATCTGATTCTTGAATTCTCGTATTTGATATTGTTGTTCCCGTCGAAGCAATTTCGCGGTTTTCATCTTTGATAACGATGCCGATTTCCCTAAGGGACTGAATCTCCTGTTTCTGAACGCTTGAATTGTATGTCTCGATACTTCCGTTTTCTGTGTCCGGATTACTTTTACCTTTAAAATGATTCAGATGTTCTAATTTTGGACTTGCATTCCACCTTAATTCAAATGTTGGATAAAATTTGTTTCCACCTCCTGGTTCGTAATCCACATTTTCAAATGAGTTAACTTTGGCGCCAACATCGGCATATTTGCCTTTCCGTTTGATGGGTGGAAGATATCGAACATGGAACTTTTCACTGGGATCAATAGACACCTCCCCATAATGCCCAACATCTTTATACGAACGATGAGGAGATTTGTCGTGAAAATGGGGATTAAATGAATTCTCTACAAACTTCACTTTTCCTTTTTGTCTCTTTTCTTTCTGGGCTCGTGGATTGAAAGATCTCTCAATGTATTGTCCACTTTTAGTTGGAGCATATACATATTTCTCGTTGAAATTACCTACAAAACGATCCTTTCCTTTGTAAAATGGCATATTTTGATTTATATGTACGTCTTTTTCAAAGTTGATCGAATCATCAGCCGACTTTTCATAAGAATCTGCATACCTTCCACACCAGTTAGGCTCTCTTTCTCGGTAAATATAATCACCTTTAAAAGATAGTTTCCATTCTGGCCTGACAGTGGGCAAATGAAAGTCAAGCACACCGAGAATCTGATTTTCTTTCTGTCTCAAATCCTCAAAAGAAGGATTGTTCGTTCCAAAAATATCTGCAACATGTTTCTCACCTAAAACCATGTGTCTGCTGCCCAACTTTGGATGAACAGATAGAACCGGTTGGCGCCCGTCCACGTTACCAAAGTTAAATCTTACTTTTGGTACGTACGGAGGCGGGATAGGTTTCTTTTCGGGTATAGGAATAGGCGTTTTGTCCATTGTTATGATATAGTCCTTTTTTGGCGGCAATCTGGGCAGCCATGGTGTTCCATAGTACGAGCATGCGCTTTCACGTTTAGTTGGACTTGGATGGTCTTTGTTTTTCTGAAGAGTTATAATATACTTATCCTTATCCTTATGGCTTTGCTTCAAAATCCCTGCTTTCTCGGAGTTTTCCATTGTTGCACGTGCTTTGCAATCCTTAAATACCCGGTTACTCAGGACCAGAAAAAAATGCCGCTGATGTGGTGTTATCATGGAATCTAGCCCGATTCATTGCTTTCTTTTAAAAACAGTTTCTAAATTAAAAGACATTTTCCGCACATGGGCGCCATTTTGTTAAATGCTTGTAATTAGACCGAAAATATAACTAAAGATAAAATTACATTTTCTATTAATTGTATATAGAAAAGACAATCAAGTAAGTGAAAAGATTAATAAAGGTTAAACAAAAAAAGTATTATTTAAATCACTGCATTTTAAACAATTCACTTGTTCTGATTTTTATTCATGAAATTAAAAGCAAAACGTTTTTATCAGGATAAAAATAGGAATTACTGTCATTACTTTGGAATTTTTTCAAAAAGTAAAAGGTGTTCTCATTTTTTAAATTTAAATAGAAGTTTGCAAATAAATGTATCTTAGTGAGTCTAAAAAGAAACTATTTTCGTTTTTATATTGTTTCAATGTTAAATATACCTGGAGCAAGAGAAAAGTCTCTATGGGATTTCTTTACAATGTAAAACAGGAGAGAACTCTGTTAGCGGGGTTATACAAAAGCCATTGAATATGCCACTGACGTAAACTATAGCATAAAATGTTATTGCAATTTTTTTCTCATCTCATTGCAACAAAGTATACAAGTAAATGGTTGATATCATTCTATTTTGAAAATTTCGTATTTTAGAAGACAAAAAAATTACGATTTGAAATTTTCCCCCTTAAACAGTTTTTATGTGCCTAAAATTATCTCGTGAGGGCAGTTATATTTTATTTTATTGGGTAAATGTCAGAGAGTCTGCACTCCAACTACAAGAAAACAGAGGTAATTTACAAATCGCTAATATATTCAAAGACAGGTAATCTTGATGTTTGGGATAGTTTAAAAAAAGAAGGTCTATGACTGTTATTAGTCACAACTACAGAAGTCGACAGCTTAAAAAGAACCAACTGAAATAGTAAAGGCAATGAACTTTATGTCACTACAACCGTTAGCGTTGCTGATAAAATTGGTACTGTTTTAGGGTTAGACAAGAAACATAAACCAATCAGCTAATAATATAACTTACCAAGACAAATAAAATATCATCCGGTTTTAACTACAATGAGTAACCCGACGGGTGCCACTAGGAGTTGCTTATCATTCCGGAACACCTGAACTCATCCTGGTTTTTGTAGGGTTCGTGTTTCTCCAGTTTTAGTTTTCAGTGTAGTGTTGTGTGTTCAATGCTTGTCGTTCGTTTCACTTTGTTGTTCATGGTCTTGTCTGTCTCCGGACTTGATGATTTCTGTCTGTCCCTTTGGTATCTTCAAATTCCTTTTACAATCGTTAGCGCCGACTGTTTTGTATCATTCAAAGCAAAAGCCCACGTTTTCAAATTATGATAAAGTCGATAAACCCCGTAGGCAGAGGAAGCAGGAATATTGCCACATAATTATTGGAAGTTAACAATAGGAAAGTTGAAGTCATCCTGTTTGTCATAAATATTAGAAACAAGTTTTCCTCCTTGGTCTCCTTAATTTCTAGTTCGCTATGATATATTTGTTCGAGATACTCTCTGAACGTAGAATTATTCAGTGCAAAACATCATCAATATAGCGAAAAGTAAAATTATGAATTTGTTGTAATGTTTCTATCGTTGTCACAAATAAATACATTTATACCATATCAATGTTTTCGTATGTGTATCTGACCTCATTAATTTCTTACTTTCAAGTATAATAAAAGTAATTGAGTTAATCAACTTTCATAGGTATACATAGGTTTGGATTCTTATCAGCCTCCATTTAAACACTAATCTCTTTAAGGAACGACAATTTTTTTTCGGGTGGGAACGTATGTTTTGAAATAAATATTCAATTCTTGCAAGAGGTGGATTAAAATGTCCAAACACAAAGCAAGTTGTAAATAAATATTCAACAACCAAAAATTGCCAAGCTTCGCAACAACTGAAAATTCTCCCTAAATTCAAATGGTCGTCTCTAACCATAATCACCGATATGATGGTGCGATCTGGTTACAAAAGCACAAGTATGCCGTAAGGGGGTCCTACTTTGACATGAACTTAAAAATAAATCTAGTGGAATTTCCTTATCAAAACTTAGGTTACAGCCATACAGACATGTTGAACTTCAAATTAGCGAAAGAAAAAATAAGTTTGTACGGCATTTTGTATGCAACAAATTAGGGTCAAAAGGGGCAACCTTTTTAACAGGGATTTTCCATAATTGCGAAGGTTTCCATTTTTCAAAATTTTTCAAAATTAGTTTTGAATTAAGAAAGGTAATACATAGTGAATTGGAAAGGGGTCAATTACACAGTTGGGACAGCCATGGAAGTCCCCAATGTATTGGGAGAAAAAGAACAAACTATGACATCATCTGTAAGAGAAGTGAATATGAAAATGAAAAGATATGAGGTAAATGTCAGAGAGACTGCACTCCAACTACAAGAAAAACAAAGTAATTTTCAAATCTAGAGGTATCCACAAGGTCTTCAACAAGAGTGGAATACCACTGCTTGTGAAAAGCAATATATCGGCCCAAAATCGCGTATGCGTAAAATAATACTGATCTTACCTGAACATTATCAAAAACGTACATGTAAAAAAAAACATTAAACACAAAGACAAACCTATAACCAAAATTCATGACTTGGGACAAGTACATAAGACATGTGGTGGGGTCAAACTAGTTTAGAAGTTTAGAAGGAATTTACACAAGCATAGGAAAAATTTTATTCAACGTTTCCAGCAAATTTTAAGATACTCATAAGTGTTTCAAGAAAACATTTAAATATAGAGGAAAGTATGAAGTTGGGTCAAATACTTGTACACTTCAATGATACCTTTTCAAAACATGACTAGGACATTTGGAATTTTGACAAGATCAAACACAGAATTGACAATGGAATTGACGCTCCTGCTTAAGAAGGTATGAGAAGGACTCATTTGGGATTGAGTAAGAAGAAAAGCATATTCAAGATTTACTAGATAGGGTGTGATACAATCATCTTTTTCCGAGTGGGCAGAAGCTCCGGTATTGTTAAAAAAACACGAAAAGAATACACTACTGCATTTGATTACAGGAAGTTAAAACTCTGTATCCGGAAAGATGCTTTTTCTAACCGCGGAAAGAGTGCTGTAATGATGCTTTAAGGGGAAGTAAATTCATATCTCGTTTAGATATGGCATGTGGCTATTATCGGGCGGATATTCATGAAGACGATATACACGAAACAGCTTTCATTACGAAATACGGATTCTTTTTACGTAAGACTGAGCATTGGTTTATGCAATAGCCCTGCTCTTTTTCAAAGAATGATACAACTAATTTTGACAGACTAATTTTTAACTTGGAAGATCTCTTTAGCGAATTATGATGTAATAATTCTCGGCTAAGATTTTGAAGATCGTCTTAAAAATTCAACTGCGGTCCTTTGATTGCGTCAAAACAATCTGAAATTTAAACCTCAATGCCACTCCAAATTAATTATTGGTTCTTCGGATTCGCTCGCTTCTAATACTGAGAGTTCAAAATTTCATAAAAACTTTACTCGCCCCGTTTTTATTTCACTTTTAAGAAATTTTCATTGTTATTCCTAGATATAAATATAAATATATATAAATATAAAATTTGCTCGCTCGCTCCTTAAAAATATAAAAAAAGAAATTTAAAAACTTTAAACTGCTGTGTTCGCATCAGTTTATGAGGTCCGCTCCAATATTTTGCTATTGCAAGAAAAAATTAAATTAAAATTTTAGTTTGCTCGCACCTATTTTGATCACTAAAAATCCAAAGAACTAGAAATATATTTGGAGTGGTGCAAAAGAAGAAAATTTCAGTTATTTTCCTAGGACAATGAACACAGTGTATTAATAAATCCAGAGAGAAGAGATGTCATCATGACGTGCCAATACCAAGCAAGAAAGGGGAATTGGAATCTTTCCTAGGTTTTGTAAATTACCATGGAGAACACACTAAAACTATTCCAAGATTACTGAGCCATTATATTAATAAATAGAGGAAACGGTGATGTTTCATTGGGGAGAAGAGCAGCAAACGTCCTTTAAAGAAATGCAGGATGCTCTGATCAAGCGGCCAACCTTAACATATCCCTATACAAATGAAACATTTGTAATGGATACAGATGCATCACATACCACAATGCTGAATGATTATTCTAAGATTTACGACAAACGGGACGACTTCAACTTTCCTGTTGTAAATTTCCCATATTTATGTGAAAATATTTCTGCTTCCCCTGCCTACGGGGTTTATGTTTCGCAGTTGATTCGATTCTCTCGTGCATGTTCCAACTATCTGGATTTTCTGAAGAGAGTATAAATTGCTACAACAAGGATTCATCTAATTAAGGTTAAAGTCATCTCTCTTGAAATTTTATGGTCGCCATCACGAATTTATGATCCATATGGTAATATCAACTGGTAATGGACTTGTTACCAGTAATACAAAAATAAGTTGACCTCTTCTCAGATTGACGTTAACCCGGATTAGATTGTAAGGATTCCATGACAAGTTTTGCGCGCAGGAGTACCTAATCACACTCCTGTTTTGTAGAGGATTTCGTGGATACCAAGCCTTTGTTCGATTTGTTTTCGTTTTATCTTTTAGTTCGTTTCAAATTTGTCTTGTCTCTTTGGACTATGCACCTCTCATCTCTCATATGGGTATTCTACACTGGACTTACATCATATTCATAGTTGCAAGTCTGAACTCCAGCCCAATAAAAATATTTTACAACAGGGAAAGATCTCTTACCTTTACCTTTACACAACAGTTCAGGAATTACCTGTTAGAGCAACAATTTGTCGGTTAAGAGGTTAAAAAATGGTTTACTCACATGTTATTTCAGAATGAAAAAGAATCTTGGATCCATTGACTCCCAAATCGTAAGCTTGCAGAACGAGACAGCATTGCTGTCCTTTGTAATGAAAATACTCAACCACCACCAAGAAGGGTAATCAAAACCGCCACCTGTCAACCCCCCGAATTTATCGAAATTTGAACGATCTGTTAAAGATCTGTTTCAAATTCTTGTAACCATCAGACAACCAAGAGTCTATGCGACAATTTCTAGAGCAAAGAATGACAAACTTAAAGAGAGAAATTAAACAGAACATGCACGAACTGAAAAAGCGACATGACACAAGAATTTGCACAATTTGACAATAAAATTCAAGAACTAGAGACAAAAATGAAAAACATTGAATTTAAACAGAATCAAAATGTAAACATACCAAATAAAATGATTACTGGTCACCCAAAACGAACAACCGATCGATAACGAGAAATACGAGAGTTTAAAGGCCTATACTTATGGTCACTGCGTGCCCTAGAGCTCGATTTTGATGTATTGCAAGTTGAAAGGATCCCAGCACAGATTTACCGAGACTCTGCTAATCAAATTCAAAGGCCGAAACCGATTATTGTCTCGCTGGCTTCTGATCCTCAACGTTCGAATGTATTAAAGCAAAAACGTAAATTGAATGATGATCAGCAATATAATATAAAAATAGATGTGGCATGATTGTCCATGAGAAGCACGTTTAGAACCTGACAAGTCGAGGCGTGAAATAATGCAGGAAGCGAACTTATGGCGAATAGTGATAGCTATCCCTAATCTCGATTTTAAAAGCGGACCTATTGTTCAGAAAGATAATTAATCACACGGCCACCAAAGGATTATGATTCAGATCTTTTAATAGGTAGTTGGAACTGCAATAGGTGGTACTTATCTCAGAAATGTGACGAAAGTAGAACACTTTATATGCTTTGAGTTGCGACATAATTGGATTGTGTGAAACTCATCTGAAAAGGGGTGACAAAAATTCACCTTGGCAGATAAAGTTGGATAGGTTCAAATAGGAGAACTATTTTACCGAATTCATGGCGTGGAAGCGGGTGGGTGGGTTTTTTTAAATTGAAATCGTGTTTGCTTGAAAATTTCGATGTTGACATTTTAGATAATCACAGAGATATTTTTTGGATACTTGTCTCGAAAAACGACGATGATTTGGGTTTAGTTTTCAGTGTAGTGTTGTGTGTTCTATGTTTGTCTTTCGTTTCATTTTGTTGGCCATGGTCTTGTCTGTCC
>JAULBM010328084.1:0-13172 GCA_032357055.1 Geukensia granosissima | reverse complement strand
TAATGGATATGTAGTATTAGTTAACCAAAAAATGAAAGCGACCGCAAAATTTTCGGAGTGATTACTTTAATCTTTCCTTATGAAATCCTTGGTTCAGTAGCTTTCTTTTCAACAGCAATAAAATTCTGATAGTAAGCGCATGTCCTAGTATTGTATGAATCGAGAAATATAATTTCTGTATGCAGGTGCTGCTGGAATGTTGCTACACATGAATGGAAATTTTAAAATGGGAAAATCATCCCTCGTCGTAAAGTTTTGTTCTTCAACCACCTTTAACCCTTAAGGTTATGTCTAGGTATGAAGCAGACCTTTCTGTTTTGAAGTATATTTGATTTCAAATTCAGTGGGATAAATGCGGTCAACATATTTACAAAATTAAGAAATTTTTAGTGACAAAAACCATTTATATAGCGGATAGTGAAACAAAGCGATTGAGCTAACTTTTCTCTTTTCTCTGCAGAAGGTTCTGTATGAAGTCAGCTTCACATGAATAAAGAAATAAATCGGAGAGAAGGGGTACATAGCTGGTCCCCATTGAAATTCCGTCTGTCTGTTCCTATATAAGTTCTCTCCTTTACGTTTAGGCCATTGTCTTGCATAATCCTCGGCACTGATTATTCGCTCAAGGAACTACTTTTAATATTTAAAAACAACGGTAGACATCAGTTGTTGTGTAAAATTGGGAATTATATCGATTGTTTAATTATATGATATTTTCAAAGAGAGCCAAAATATTTCGTATTTAAGTCCACACTACGAGGGTGCCCGTATAATAACGGCTTTTTGTTACCAAAGACTGTTCAACCGTATAGACTTTTTTAAGTATTAAGTACATCAAACGAGGTATTGATTTGATATATTTATCTAGTATATTTAACGACACAACGGTTTAAAATCTCATACCTCCATATTTTGACGGGCTATACATTTCTCAGCTTTGTCGGTATGCCCGTGTTTGAAGCAACATTTCAGACTTTAATGAACACAATCTCTGTATAACTTTAAATTATTAGGTCAAGGATTTCGTTACAACAAACTGATTAAAACATTCACTGAATTCTTTCATAAATATAAAGCTTTGGTATCAAAATTAAGATGTTCTTGGAATCATCGTATAAAACATGGGATATCACATCGTACTTTTACGGAAACGTGGTAAATAAAGCTCGGAAATTTAAACAAAATCCACATGGTCTTAAAATTCATCTTAATAGATTTATCCGTGAAGGATATCATCACAGCATTATAAAAAACCTTTAAGTATGGTTTTTATTGGAACTAATATTGACTTTCTTGTTAATAGCATAATACGGAATTAAGTGTTTATACTCGTTATAACATTATCTACATCCTGTCTATATATATTTCATATTGACATTTGCACAACTCATGTTTTCTTTGACTACTTATGGTATTTAAACACTAAATCCAATTGAAGTGTTTAAATTAACACTGTAGTGAAGGAAAATTGGTTTCTTGTTGGTTGCTTTTCGATTTTTAACTAGCCGACAGCAAATGCAAGTACACTTTTGAGGTCGATACTTTATTGTATCTTTTATAAGTTTTAATTATATTTGTTATTGGTTTTCAGTATCGATCTCAAGTGTTAGATCCATTTCAACCGATTTTGAAAGTGTGTTTTTATTGTTGTTTTGTTACACCACTGTTCCAGGTTAGGGGGAGGGTTGAACGCTCATCAACCGATTTAATCCCGCTGCATACTAATGTACCTGTCTCAAACCAGGAACCTGTAGTCCAGTGGTTATCGTTGTTTAATTAGTCATTTATTGTAAAATGTTCACCATTTTTGCATTAGATTAGGTCGATTGTCGTGCTCTATGTAGACTTTCACATTTTGTATTTCATTTACAGCTTCCGTTATGGTATAGACCTGATGGACAATCATGCTACATCTCAATTTTTTATAAGCCATAAAGATCTTAAAATTAAACTGTTAGTGTATGGATTTAGACTGTAGGATTCTTGGCGTATTAGCAAACACATTTCGTAGAGAAATGTTTTCTACAATGTTGAGGCCATCAGTACATGTACATGTAGTAATCACATGGCCCGGAGGATTATATTTTAATGGGGAACTTGCACAATTACGGGGGTAAAGACTTGTAGATTGTTAAGCACGTGCCTGCAGTTGAAAATCTTGGTTTCAACAGGTGCGGTATAAGAGTATAAAATGATTAGTTTAGACTAATCTGTAAAATATGGTAGAAATTTTAGATTTGACGGATTTTCTTATGTAGAATGTTGCTTAATTAATTGCGCCAAGAACTTTGATAACGAACACAAATTCAAGAAATGAACGCTTGTCTAGTTCGTCTTTCTTTAAACTAACTTAATTGAAAGAGGGTGTGAAAGAAAACCAACTGGCCAAACTAAAGGGAAAAGTCCGCAGTCACAGCATTCTCAAGAATAGTAACAAGACGGAACATGACACATATACATATAAAACTAAAAATTATGAACAATGCGGACCCCACCAAAACACCAGGGTGAATTTTTTTTTCCAATCGGATATTAGTCATTTCAGGCTTAAGAAAAAGGTTTCTTGTGACCACAACCTCCAGGCGGTAAAAGCGAACAGCCTGTTATTGGCTTACTCCGTAACTTCACAGGATAACGGCCGTCTTCATCGATGAAACGGATATTCAATACAGGCCGACAATATTATGGTATCGACGGTAATATGTCTGGAGAAATGACTTCAACCGAGAAGCAGCATATCCCTGTCTGAGCAGTTTTTGTGTCAGCGGCCCAGCTCGGTCTAGAATATCGCTGTATAGACACATACTCTTGAAAAACGTATAAACTGGGAGATTTATACGCCATACGCCGTGGAAGCTGGAATGTTACTGCTAATAAACATGAAGTCAACTATTGGAATGTTGAAGTAATCACGTTTGTCATGAAGGTTTGTTTGCAGCCTTCCACTTTTGTCGAATTGGACATGAAAATCGAGGGATAAGGCAGAATTGGGGGTGTCTGTTGTTTCTTTCATTTTAAGCTCATTTGGGTAGATGAGGTGAAGATAATCCTGTGATTAGCAACATTCATAGTGAATGAAATAAGTCAGTACATACTTGAATTTGGATTTGTAACAGGTGTCTGCAAACAAGATTAATACATAGAATGAAGTTTTGAAAGAGGAAGGGCATATTATTTTGTGCAAATGTGATGCCTTCCTGGGGGGTTTCTGTATAAATGGAAGGTCATTTAGCGACACATCAACAAAGGAGGGAGACGTGTGATGTTGATGACAATGTCAACGTCCACTTCTACATGCAGAGTTGAAGATGTTTGTCATAGTCACACAACTACATTGAGGGCTTGATAAAATACAAACCGCCATGAGCAGCTTTTCCTACTGCAATGTTAACATAAATAATTATTTTATTCAATTTTACAATAAAAATTACATTAAAAAGGGTAGAGCCAAATTATCCTACCACTAAAATAATTGAAAATCACCATTAATTCCTTCACGTCAAATTAATGCTGTAAACAGGAATGTATTCTACCCGCTATTTAGTCAAAACTACAGTGTTTTTCTTGATTTGGATGTTGATAGGTTGATCATGCTGTATTGCATATAAAAACGCCTTGATATTTGATATGTAATTTCCGTTACGGTAATGTGATTTGCATCATGTCCTATTTTTTTTTAGTTTTGGAACAATCTACAATGGAGCGAGCGATGATGCATTGGTAAATAGATCGAGCGATGATATTTTGATGCTGTCTTTGGGTACAATAAAAATCCAACTCACCAGACAGGTATTTTGTTAATGCCAAATAAATGCTACATCATCAAGTAAGGAAAACCACTCGCGATATAATTATTGAATATTTTTATTTCTACCTCCTCCATGGACAAGGGGCAGTTCCAATCATTAGCCGGGAATAAAATAAATCTTTTTCTTTTCGTAGATATCAAAGTACATGCAGTAAATCATTGATCTGGTGTGAACTGGGGAAAAACATGTTTATTTAAGTCGGTTGAAAATCTTTTAAATAATTTTTAATATACATATATAATCTACATTCGGTGATGATTCAATGATTGGGAAGGTTAAAAAACCAAATAAATAAAATTTCTTTCGAATCATTATTGAATCATGATAATTCGAAAGTTCATGTGTCATATTTTTATTTGTTTATTTTTATGTTTATTTTCTAGTATTCTACAGGTTAAATATAGTATTTTAATTGCAAATAAGCATATTTTTATAGTTTTGATTACCCATCGTCCCCATGGACTGATGAAGGTGATTATCAACGTCATTGACTCCAGTGGGTGTTGAAAGTTATTAAGTTCATACACAGCATATTAATGCTGACAGTTAGACGGTAACATGTGTCAATGACTGCCCAGTGGTGGTTGACGGTGATTATCGTCCTACACAAAATACTCTTATAGGAGGACATTGCCCTGTTCGACTTGGTGGTTTTTTCTTTGATTTGTCTGGTTAGGCAGTCTTCAGTATAGTAGTCTTGGGAAAGCTTCACGGCTTCTATGTTTTTATTGTCGTGGCTAAGTGTCGTTTGGTCTTTGGTTGGATGTCGGTTTGGTAGTAGTTGTGTTGGAGATTGACGGTGGTGGTGACAGATAGAAGGCTACTTACATGTCTAGAGGATCCGTCAAATATCTAATCAACTGGTCATTTAAAAAGTCTGAAATAAATTTATATACCTTTTTAGCGATAAATCTTATTATAAATAAACTTGTTAGAGACACCATATAACATGATTACAGCGGACAAATTCCTTCTTGATAATAGCAATAGATTTTAGACCTAGTTTGAGCTATTGAAAAATTCTGATATGAAAATGTTTTCACAAAAAAATCGATTGAATCAACTAAATATGACATTATATATTTTGTAAAAAAGTGCGATATATGTGAGCTCCCGCGTTTGTTACTTTTTGGGGCCAAAAACGGGCCATACCAAACATACTCCTTCGCAAAAGCAATTTACCCAAAAAACTTACTTTTAAATAAATCTAATATCAGTAATAACCGTACACCCTTTTTAGATTTGGATTTAAAAATCAAACAGGGTTGTTTATCCTATAGTTATCTTTCTTTTTTAAATGTGGATATGCTTCTACCCCTTCGTATTGTTTTTACATTTCACAATAAGTTTGGTTTGCCCGTGTTTGCACTAAAGTTACTTATCTAATGATCGCAACCTACATCTTACTTGTGAACTTTTGCAGCTGGAATACAGATAACACAAGTTAATTCTGAAGACTTTTAAAAAAGTGTTATAACCGTTACACAGATTTAATACAAAATTACGACGGCAAATGTAGAATTTTGATACGACAAGGGATAGCATATTCTGCGTGATATGGAAACATTACCTACAAAGGTTACAAATTTAAAAACGATCGATCGATCAGATCTCAATATTCCGTCTAAGTGATCCATAAGGGTTACCTCTTCGACGTTGTAGCCAGAACATTGAAAAATGTTTTTGCTGGTACATCTATTGATAAACATATCGCTTCCATTATCTAACCGTCGGACACACTGTGTTGGATGCCATTTCGCGTTTAGAGGCTTGATGTTTTATCTCTAGGAATCACCTTGAGCTTGCTCTTAGTAACTGGGAGCATTCTTTAGAGAGGTATTTTCTTTATTGTGTATTTTTGTTTAGTATATTAATTGTAATTCAGGTACTCTGCACGATTTTTATTTGGGGCGATTTGAAGCTTTTCACAAGAAATATTCCACATTTGTTGAAGGCTTTGTGAAGAACTCTAGATTTGTAAATCCCATCTGTTTTCCTTGTGGTTTGAGTTTAAGACATTTATCCCATATTTATTCATTTCATAATATTTCAAGACCTTAAAATAGAAATAGCCTTTATGTATATAAGCCTATTCAAGAAACTGACAAAATGATATTAACTACACAGAAAACCAGTGCCATTCTATTTATTTATCAGTTCTATTCCTGCCAGGGATCGAACTAACGACCTTCTGAACTTGAAGCTAGCAAAGAAGCGGTCAAATATTATTTGTATTAAGACACATGCATTTGTATGTTAAAAAATCTTTAAAGGAAAGGAAGTGTCCAGATGAAGTTGGAAGTATTATTAAACCTCCTTCTTCAACAATATGTGGTCATGCGTTTGTCCTAAATCATTTTGTAACAAAAATAGTGATATAATGAAAGGTCATTTGTCTTCCCTAAGAATATAAATTTGCAATATTTAATGTTAATTAGCAGCCCAAGGTCTGGAAATGCCAATATTAAAATAGTAAATATTAAAACGACATTACCATACAACTCATGTCCCTCTAAGTTAAAAATGTATGGTTGCTTCGGATTATATGGTGGTTGATAAGGGCAAAAATGTCATATCCGATAGCATAATGTCATTTCCATACTACTCGCAGACTTCAAAGTTAGTATGTTTGCTAAGGACTTCGGGATGATTACTAAGGGTTTTGACATTTGACATTGACCCCATATTGTAGGGAATTCCATGCTGAAAATTTTGTAAATCTATATTTCTTTCTATCTCCTACTGCTTTTTTTATATAATCAAACAACATTCATTTTGGACCAAAAATGGTTTTTCGGCCCCAGGTCCATAGCGAATGGTTCAATAATTTTGGATCCAATGTAAGAAATATAGATCTCTATTAGATACACATTTTCTCCATTACATGTAATCAGCGATCTATTGTCATTTCCGAGTTTGAATGATAACAAGGGAAAAATGCCAATATGAACTTGAAATTTGACCTTTGACCTTGAAATTTTTAAACGTACCGTAATGGTCCTAAGATGTTTGGTGAAGGTCACAGGTCTCTAGGACTTACTGTTTCCAAGAAAAAAATGTTTTTCAGAATGTGTCAAATTTCAAGGGGAGAGAAGTCATAGAAATCTTCGTTCAGTTTTGACTCAAATGGGAAGAAGTTGTGCCTGATGATGTTGAACATTTTCCTCATTATATTTGATAAGCTTTCTTTTACGGTTTCTGAGTTAAAATGATAATAAGGTTTTTTGGTGAAAAGGCAGCTGTACCCTTGACCTCAATTTATGCGCCAAATTTATGTTGAACATTATTGAAATTCAAAGTTTCTCTACTGTTTTTGAGATATTGTCAAAAAAAACCTTTATTTTGGACCCAAAATGTAGTAAATCGCCTTTGTTCAAAATGCTTGGTCCAATAAGTTTGGTCCCAATATACCGAATCTAGTTCTCTATAAGACACATCATGATATTAGCCATCGATTACAGTTACCAAGATAGTTATGACCCAAATGTAACAAAGTTGTATCTTTTGATGCTGAAAATTTCCCTCATTACACTTGATCAGCTAACTTTTACGGTTTCAGAACAGGTTTTTAGCTTTGGGGAGATAACTCCGTAATGAAAAAAAGTTTGATAAAAAGTGTCGATTGGAAACCCTTCCCATACAACCAATATATTAAATCAAATCAATATAGTAAACAAAATATGAAAATGTTATGTCGCGAAAAAAAAATCTGCGACATAAAATAAAAGTACCAGAAAAACAAGAAAATAAAAAAAAACAGAACAAAAACTTAAGGTCTTTCCATGGAAAGTCTCCCAAAGGATCGGGAAGACCTTAATTAGTATATTTTATGGAGTTTTTAATGAAACATGACTTCGTGGCAGTCTCAACCATACATATGTAAGTACATATACGCCATGTGCGTTATGCATTCGAATTTTCTATTACTCGGTCAACTGTATAAGTTATCGGATTACCTTATTGGATATAAATTGATTTCAATTGTAATATTTCTAAAACTTAAGCTAAAATATATCGACAATTCAGCTATGAAGTATGTAATGTTATATATCGTTTCTAATATTTTGCCACAACTGCAGTTAAAATTTCAGATTTTCCCAGCACAAAAAAAAAATCACATTTCATATGTTAAACATTTGACATTGAAAATAGCTGTCTTAAAATGACATGTTTTCTGGATAAATATCGCTCTTCATTGTTTTAGCTAAAATTTCATTTTTAACCGTCATAAAACCTCGAAAATATTGTTTTTATCATGCCTTTTTACTCGAGACCATTAGTTAATTGCACCTTAAAAATGAACTAGATTTACAGAGTCGAAAAAATTTACATTACACCCTATGCGGAAATCATTTTTTTTAAGATAAAATGAATCTTAACTACAGCTTCAGCAGCGTCAAAAATTGGCTTTCCAACTATATATACATTGTAATATGACTTATTTCATTGTGAAACTTTTAATAGAGATTCGATTTTGTTTTTGCAAATTTCGTTTGGTATACTAAAAATTTTGATATTTTGAGATATTATAAATGTGTTGGTGTCTCAAAGAAAGACTAGCTCGAATAATTATAAAAATAGAGAAAAATTCTGTATTTCATTACAATTTCAAAACATAGTGACTTCGCATGATAGAAGAAAATATTTGGTGTGCTATAAAAAGGAGATGGGTATGATTGTCCATGAGATAGCTATCCACAAATGACCGTCTATAATTTAAAAAGAAAATACAAAATGTGAAACTATTTGTAAAACACGAAAATTGACCCAATATGTTGAAAAAGGATCAACAAATACATTAAATGACTAAACAACGACATCCACTGGACTATAGGTTGGGACAGGCACATTTAGTGTGGCGGGGTAAAACTAGCTTGTGAGCGCTCAACTCTTCCTCTTACCAGCGAAAGTGGTTTGACAAGCAATAAAAACATACCATAAAAATCGGTTGAAATGAATTTTGGGGCCTTTAACAGCTTCCGTTATTGTATAAACTAATATAATACAAGAAATATATGTAGATTGTAAATACTTTGTCATGCGAAACCATTTACAGTTGCGATCACTTCTAACCTCGCTTCAAATCTGTCAGAGTTAGCTGTCATAGAACAGTTTAAATTGGTCAAGAACTGTTCAGACCCTGGACAGCTTCTGTCAGACCCTATCAGGATTCTAGAAAACCTCTGTCAGAATCTGGCCAGGGTCTGGACCCTGTCTTTCATAAAATGTTCTAGCTAGAACAGTTTTTGTTTAGTTGAAACGTTTCTAGCTAGGACAGTTTCTTACAGATTGACAAATTCTGACAGATTCTGACTCCTTTTGATTTGAGTCATTCAGTGCTGTCCAGTTGAAGTTAACACACGCATCGGAATGCCAACGGTAAAGGTTCCACGAATTTCGCTCTATTTAAGACAGAGGATTGTAAATTAACGCAAAAGTGGAAAATCATACGTGGAAATAGCTATGATTTTAGAAGATTCTGAGGGTGTATCGATTTCCAGAGAAGCTGTCAGGCATTTCTATCGCCGATATAGAAATTAATGGGATGTTGACAGAGCCCCAATGTTAAATGGTCGGAGGTTAGTGCTCCAGGAGAGACATTTAGCCTTCACTGATGAAAAAATTTATCAAGATAGGGAGTTGTCGGCTGAGGAGCTTACAAGAGAAATTAAAAGAAGGTTCCACTTAAATGTCAGCGCTCCGACAGTGAAAAGAGCCATGCGCAGCCTAGGACGGAAATACTGGAACTCAGTGCCCTCTCATGTCTTTAGCCATCTCAAAGTCTTTACTCCGAAAATAGGAGGAACCTGTTTTATGTATCATTAATATAGGTGATAAAATATAATTTTACCCCCGTTTTTTTTCGCCGAGTGACATTTCCTGTTCTGTGAAGATCGCAAATCGAAAACGGTACGCATAAATTCCGTATTAACAGTAAAGTATGTACTCCCGACATTCTTTTAATATCGGGGATGCCTGTATTGTAACAAAGTGAAAATCACCCACACGTGTTTGATCAACTTTCATTTTTAAACATACTTCCTGTTCTAAATGAAGGTCACACATCCGTTCTAGGAACTGTCTAGGGGTCTGACAGATTAAAACAGCTCAGTGAAATTTTTATCTCGACCTAGAACAGTTTCTGTCAGAATCTGTCAGAGGGCTGGCCAGAAACTGTCCAGACCCAGTAGAGCCTCTGTCAGACCCTGTCAGGATTTTTGTTTTAACTGTTGTAATAGAACAGAAATCCTGACAGATTCTGACAGATTTTAAGAGAGGTTAGAAGTTATCGGAACTGTAAATGACTCGAGGTTGTGTTTTGGAATTTGATTGGTTCGAGATAACGGAAAGACTTTACATGCTTTTAGTGACTTCGGGGTCGTGAAAAAATCTCGAGACAACAGAAATTTCGACTCAACCGATTTCGACTTAAAAATTAGTAAAATTACATAAAAATATAGGGAAAATTCAGGACCATGCAAAAATTTCGATTAAACGGAAGTTTCGAGTCATGTGGGAAAACGAGAATTAACTGTACAAATAAAACTAATACAATAACCATCAAAAGTATCCACCTTGAAAGAGTACTCCCTGTTGCTGTCAGCTAGTTCAAAACCCGATCAGGAAACAAGTATTCCTATACTACGAGTCGATAAAAACACATTCAATTGCATTAAGTGTTTAACGAAGTCGAAGAAAACATAGGATTTTCAAATGTCAATATAAAACATATAGACAGGAAGTAGTAGATATCCCGTGTTTATTAAGATGATTGCAATACATCCAAATTTTAAGATCAAGAATTTAGTTAATGTTTTAATCAATTTTTCGTATTGACATCCTTGACTGAATAATTTTTCATTTCACAGAGGTTGCTTTCATTAAAATCTGAAACTTCGCTACAAACACGGGTATAACGAACTGACATCTAGGTTTAATAGGATCAAATCCATTAACACTTAAGTCGTTACTTGACTATTATACAATATTGAATGTCGAAATATTGAACAACTTTAATCTTTTGAAAAAGTCGGTACTAGATTAAAAATATTGACTGAGGTCGAAGGCCTTAGTCTATAGTTATTTATTTTTTGTTCTATTAAAGCTCATATCGTCCGATACAAAGACTATAATTGTTTTATTACATAATTATGATTAATTTGATTTAAAAAAAAACCAATATAGGCTTTTTGATTTAAATTTATATCGAAAGTGAAAGAAGTTATATTGTTTTAATCAAGCAACATCAGCATTAAATCGAACGAAATAACTCAAATTAAGCCATTTTTAATTATTTCTACAATCAATTTAATGCTTAGGAAGTCAGTGTCTGCAGGCTCCAACCCAAACATTCGACCATTCTAGATCTAGTGGACCTCATGAACAAGTGCATCTGTTTACCTGTAAATGAATTATTAGTAATTTGTTCCAAGAACAGTCTAAATATATAAAGATATGTTGATTGCAGTATTATATACAGATCATGGGAACCTCAAAATATGTGATAGACGAGTTAAATGTACTATACTTGTTTATAAGTTAAGAAAAGAATTATAAGAAATGATATACATATATTATTCATTTTACCCACAAAAAGGGAGAAACATTCATTTGTACTGAAATAAATATGCTAACATTAGCAAAAATGTTTACCAACTAAGTGCTGCTTCCAGATTTGAAAACTTTCTATCTATAACATTCTTCTGTTCAGAGGTCATATGAAATGTTGAACACTTCCCAATTGTTATGTGATATTTTAGAAATTCTAGTGCATTTTTAAAAGCTGGAACATTTCCTTTACATTTATTAGCATATATATAACATATAATGTAATTAAGTGACCTCCTTATTAAATTGTAAACTAAAAACTTACTTTTTTCGACGTTAGTTATAAAACATGAAAAGATATGGGTAATACCCATATCAATGTTTTTGGGAATATGCACAATATTGACCAATCATCAATGCAATCTGTCTTTATTTGTTATCTAATTGAGAAGGCCTGAAGTTTCAGACAAGAAAATTTTTCAAAGAATTTCCAATACTAATAGGGTCATATGTTTTATAATGTTCTGCTATGAAGGCCATTTTGGATGTCAGATTTAACACTTAGTCCAGTGAATCTATCAAAAGTTTGACCTTATCCTCAAACTAATTGCAACAGAAGAAATTAACACATTTTTGTTTACAGAATATTTTAAAGATTCACCAGCAAAAACAAAATCTCATTAAAATGATGCAGGTAAATCAAGTTAAAGCCAAAAGAAATTGCTTTTAAAAGGGTTATAACTCTGTAAAAACAATTGAAAATCACAAAAATTTATAATAAAATCTTGATTACATTTTTTCTGTTGAAAAGACTGTGGGCAAAGTTGTTGTTTTTGTGTATATAGAGAAAATCCCAACAACTAGATTTAAGTTTTGATCTAACCCATTTGCAAAATACAGCATGCATTAAGTCATTACATTTTGTCCCGATATCACCAAAAATAAATTCAAATTAAATGAAAATAATTAAGATTGTCTTTAATTTTTTAAACTAAGTAGATTTAGTCACTAAATTATTTGAAGATATAAACATGATTAATTTTTCAAATTAATTTTTTGAAAGTACCACATGCAAAAAAATAAACATTTTCTCAAATTAATAACTGACCAATAAAACCAATACAATACAATTACTTATTAAAAATATTTTGGAAATCTATATTGTCATTATAATCAGTGTGACATAGTGTCAAATAAGAACTACTGACTCCATCAAAGTTCCATATTTTACACATACTAATAATAGGAGAAATTGACCCCCAAAATGAGTTATCTACCCTGTTTTATTGAAATTACATGGGAAAATTGAAAGTCTAATTTCAAGCTTTTCCCCAGTGAGTTAGATTTTTGGGGACTTTATTTGTACATAATACTAAAGATATAGACAAAAAATTTCTTCTGTTGCAATAAGTTCTAGGTTTAAGTCTATTTTGACTGGACTATCTGAAAAAGGATCATGTAAGGCACATTGGTCAGGTCCCAAAAAATCAGAGCGCAAATAAAATTAGCAACCCTATCTCTATCTGACCTTAATAATGTCCTTTGTCAACTCAGTACTAAAAACGTTGATGTTCTATCATGGTTTTCTTACATAATGTAATCAAAAACAAGAATATACCCTTTTTGTCTGCTTCGCCGAAGGCAGAAGCAGTTCCAGAGCCACTTGAATCTGTCTGTTTATTGTAAATATCCTTAGGACACAAGTTTTGTCTTACCAAACAAATGCTTTGAAATAATTTTTTTAGTATTTACTATTATACCAATAAGGTGTAGTTTAGCTTTCAAGAAAAATGTCCAGATTTTTCATGAATTTTA
>JAULBM010328073.1:0-13173 GCA_032357055.1 Geukensia granosissima | reverse complement strand
TCATTAATATGCTCTCGTCCTGAATATGCATGAAATATTTGCCACTGGACGTTAAGCACCATTCAATCAATCAATAGAAATTGGCCGTTCAGTTTCTCCGCCTGCAGGTAGAACCCTGCTTAAGGGGCACCGTTAGTTCGAGTGGGATGTATAAATACTGGAACTCCCCTTCTCAAAGGTTGTCAAATATTCAAAATTCAAATTCAAATTCTTTATTGAACCTAATCAAAGAGCCGGAACGGGCATAACAAATCAGTATCATGCACTCACAGATTCATACTTAACACAATAATCATACACACACCATATTTACTTATTCGAAAGTAATTATTGACAATACAAATTGGACACAAACATGAAAAAGTTGTTGGGAGTCAGACAAGATAGTGGTACATCTTTATTTATATAAAGAGAGATAACTCAAATTAGGTGTGTTTTCCTGACCAAGTAATTATTTTCAATGAAGTCAGTTAATAAATACAAAAACTTTATGTCCTCATTATTCATATCCCACAAAAAAGGGATGAAATGTCTATACTCTATGTCATGCTTTTGTGGAGTGTGATTTTCGAGCTTTATAAAATTATTTGTGTATCTGTCTTTGTATTTATGTTTAATCAAAAGAAAGAATTACCCCACAGTAAACGGTTTATGTTTTAAGCTACGAAATAACGTTTTACATGCTATTATCTGCCCCTGAATTTCTCTACGGAGCTTTGACAATGTGTACTCTCGGTCTCGCGCTAGAGCGTGCAAAGAGCCACTTCCGGTAAACAAATGGCTGACTTTACAATGTAAAATCCCCCTAGAGATTTAAAAACTCGGCGCAGCTTAAAATACATTGTGATTGCTAAAATGTATTATTGCAACTTACTTGCACTTTTTTCAATCTACAAAATAAACACTTTTTTAGAAGAATACGGTAGAAAGTTTTTCTTTCATAACGTTTTTAACCGTTCCAACAAACTCTGACATAGAGTATAGATGTCAAACATTAGGATAATTATCAAAAATAGTTTTGCAGAATATTTCACGTACCTTGTCATAAATTGGACATACAAACAAAAAGTGCATCTCATCTTCTACTATACCAAGAGCACAATTCTGACAGACCTCACATCGAGGTAGTATTTGTTTGTTACCTTGGGATAGTTTTATTCTTTCGTGTCTCCCGGTTTCAATCCTGAGGTAATGATTACTAATACGAAATTTAGCAAGTGTTTTACACTTGTCTTTATTTTTAATGTTTAAATATTGTTCATACTGGAATGAAGACTTAAAAGTAAAGTATGAATGAAGCTTGCCATGTTCCTGCTCATAAGACTGTCTCATTTTATTCCAATGAGTTACGAATTTATCTCTAATGCGTTTCCTTAATAACATTTTGAATTTACCTTTTGTATAGGCTTTACATATAGGGAGATTAATTTCCAATTTTTTATTAAAAAATTTTTGAATACATTGTACCATGATTTACCCTCCAAATGTTTGTTCGTTTTATACTCATTGTATGCAGATTTCATAAAGTCAGATGGTGACTGCTCTAGTCTATGCCAATTTATGAACATCTGTAAAATAAAATCACAGTATTAAGGTAATCGGCCCATTTCTGAAATAACAGCAATATTAGTAAACTGTCTTGATACCCCTAAATTACATTTGCAGAATTTTACATTGAGCTTTTCATGCTTTCAATCTTTAAAGATTTCAAATAAACTGGAGAATTTTAGATTGATGGATTTTTAGATTGAATTTAGATTGATCATGCCCCAGTTTTCGCACCCATATAACAGGGTAGGTTTGATTGTGTGATCAAATATATGTAGAAAACTTAATTGGTGGAGAGGTAGACGTTATATCCCTGTATAATTTGAAGCATGTTTTTAACGCTTTATCGTATAATTTGTTCTTGCCTCAATAAAATAACTTGAGTGTGTTAGTAAATACAAATGCCGGGGAAAGAATAGGCACTAAGCATCTCCGTCCTTGAGGCACTGGTCCTCTAAAAGGGGCGTCCCTAATTGTGGGTAATGTATAAATTCACAATCCGTCAAGAGAGAGACGTTAAAGACAATCCGTGTTTAGGAAATGCCACGTCCTAAGCACACTAAAGACCCCGTGTAACAGCCCTTTTTGAGTGGTCAGTAGGCGGCCAGTTACAAGGCTAAATTTTCCGCCACTATCCAACCCGCAATTTTTCAAGTGGCAGTCTAAAAGTCCCTCCCTAAACGGTCCCTTTGTTACAGTCTACATATTAATTAATTGTTTGCTAACTTGTTTCCGTCCTGTATATGCATGAAATATTTGTCACTGGAGGTTAAACAACAATCAATCAATCAATCAATCACTCAACCTTTGTTCCATTAAACAGAGAAAAGGAGATAAGATGAAACTACCTCATTAAATACGCATGTACTGCTTTTGACGGCTAGTACACAATTCTTAATCTTAGACCTTAATCAGTGTAGTACTACAGTTTGATAGTTCCATGCAACAGTCTTTAAAAAGTCTACTCCTTAGTAAATACTAAAGGGATTTTTAGAGAATAATCCCTTTTACATCTGCTAATAAATGGTCATTTGTTTCATAGATGAAAAAGCTACATCTGTCTAATTCCACAATTAACATTGTATTTTTTCGTTTGTTTGTTTTGACCTTAAAGCCAATTTCAACAAAATTTCAGTCATATCGTGGCCTTCAATTTTACTCTTGAAGGAAGCCGGTGTACCCGGAGAGAATCACCTACCTTGGAAGGTAACTAACAAATCTAATTACTTGCGTTGCGACTTAAACCCCACCCGTTTTTGTTTGTGACAAAGTCAGGCGAGAACGCACGCCGTATAGGTAATATGATACAGTAATCTGTACAGGTAAGTTTAAATCAACTATCTAGACAACTTGTCCACCTAGGCTCCAATTAACATTGTAAGCTTGGTTAAAAATAGCTCATTAAGGTTTAACAACTGCCAAATGTTTTTGCTTTCATTTAAACAATTAATCCCAGAAACTGCTGCATATATTAAACACTTTACTTAACAAAACAAAAATTATCAATGTGCGTATAATAAGTAAAATTCATAATGCCACAGGACGGCTTCCCTTAGTGGAGAAGGAATTGCCTTCTCTTCAGGAGCACACGAACTCTTCCTGGTTTTTGTAGGGTTCTTGTTACTCCAGCTTAAGTTTTCAATGTTGTGTTGTGTGTTCTATGTTTGTCTTTCATTTCATTTTGTTGTACAATGTCTTGTCTATTTTCTAACTTAACAATTTCTGTCTGCCCCTTTTGTGTCTTCGAAATCCTTTTATAGGAAAACCATTAAAGGTCAGGGATTACAAAATGTAGCATCAATAAATTTTTTTGGGGAAGTCGGCAGATCGAAAATCTGACTAATTAAAAACTTAGATTTAAACATAGACCATTTACATCTTAAAGTCGAACACAATGATAGCCTCTTTGCTACACGTTCCTGCTTAGGGACAGGCATTTAAAGTATGTGGAGGGATTAAACATGATTGTTATGTCATAATTAACACAAATCAATAATTTATTAATAACAAGATTTTATATTGGAAGTACCGCTCATAAGCATCGAGTGGATCCTTTTTCAAAATAGAAAAATTGAAGACGGATCTTAAAGTGTTGAAAGTTCATTTGCAACTAGCTCTTCTCAGTTGTCGTCAAGATTATAAAGGCATCTATAATGACAGAAAATATAAAAATTATTATAATTTGTAAAAGGCAAAAGTGGACTGAACACTTGAGATTCAACGGCTCGATCACCTTTAACTTAAATTTCATTCAAATACATCGACTTTCCCTACACGCGTTTGCACTGTTTACAAACAAACAATATTCGAAATTGTAAAATTTTAATAAGTACATTTATATGACAATATGACTACTCAACAAACCTTAAAGGTAAGATGAATCTGCTGAACTGTTGAAGTCAATTCAGGATACAAAGAAATTTGTATTTGAAACTCGAACAAATTCCCGATGTTTCTGAGCTACGACATTTACCATGACCAGTGGTATATAGTATAAAAAAATTATTTCAGTTTGCAATAAAAACATAAAAAATATTCAATTAAAAACTGGCTAGTATTGTAGTTAACTACAAAAGAGTCAATATTGGTATAGAAAATGCCAAAGATCTAACACTTATGATGTAGAAGTTTCCCATATTGGCGAGTTAATTAAAAGAAACTGGTGAATTCATCACAGTTTCTGTTAAAACTACTGAAGTTTATCAAATCAATTATAAGATTGTCATTATTTATAAATAGAGACAGAAATAATCGGAAAAGCGAAATCACTACCTTTCTTTTAAAGATTTATTTAACGTTTATTCCGTAGGATTAATACAAGCAGTGTATCTAAAGAAGTCAGAGATCGTTTTAGATACTGCGACTAATAAGAATATTATTTGACATAATAAGATAACTAGTCCATTTTTGAAACTGGGGAATGCACATTGTTCGGCCACGGTCCGCAATATATTTTTTTAGCTTTCATTGAAATCGTAAAAGCAAATACTAACAAATAGTTACATGTTGTCCTTCATCGTAACAAATATTGTCTTTAACTTAACATTATTATCCTTATAATTTTTAGTATCATATTTAATTGTTTAGTAAAAAATGGAAGTAGGTTTAGAGGATGCAAAGATCGAATTTAACATTTTCAATAAAACCCTTATCGTTAAGTATCAGTTTCAACTAAATATAGTGAAACTTTGAGCATGGCCTTAGGATCCAGCTTGCAGAAAGTGCCACTCAATTTATCTATTTAAAGTATAGAACTACGTTAAAATTGATATTGCGTATTTTTCAACTACATTCATAAATATAACAGTATTATATTTGAATCTAAGAAACAAATAATAGAAACCGATACGCAACATTTCTTTTGTTATGCAAGGTATTTTATTTTCATAATTTCCAGTGGTCGATTCTATTCTTCAATAGCATCTTTTGTTAAAAAAAACCTACTCCGAATTGAATACCCCTCTCAGGATAATAATTTACATTAACCGGTAAATTACTATCTTTTGCAGGTAATTCTGCCTTTAAACTTACAGCGCTTTAATGAGTCTGTCCCTGCAATTTAAACGGGTGCCATCAAAGGAAAATTAAGTAAATGTCAATATATGTAGTCAACAGATGAAAATGGAAACATAGTAAAATTTTAATTTTAAGTACCGATAATGCCATAGAATAAACAAAGAAATAATAAAAAAATCATTTGCAGTTTTAA
The DNA here is from genome assembly GCA_032357055.1 of Geukensia granosissima. Lineage (NCBI taxonomy): Eukaryota > Metazoa > Mollusca > Bivalvia > Mytilida > Mytilidae > Geukensia > Geukensia granosissima. The sequence goes on along the minus strand of JAULBM010328073.1, from coordinate 7,916 downwards.
TTTTCATGAACGTAGAAGTTGGAGTTTTACCTCGTCATGTCTAAACGAATCATTTACGATTCGTTTAAATCAAGTCACTCTTACCTGCCTGCAGAATTCGTCAGAATATAATGATCCAATGTCACATACTTTATACAAGTACAAAAATTTTCACGAGATTTTTTTATGTCGGTCTATATAAAGCACTTTCATTATTGAAATGAAGTTAACCTGCGGTTATTCAATTATTTTAATTGTTTAAACACGTGGGATTAAAATGAATTGTGTGACTTTGACCCGTCCAGATGAAGTGAAGTAAGGTACCTAAAATCAACAGAATACGAACATTTTCTGTTATTTGTCGGTTTGTAAGTTGGTTAAAGGATTCAGTACGGTTTTTATTTCATTAAACAGCTTCGAACCAGAAAGGTGTACCTACAAACCCCTCGGGACTTCGTCCTTCGTGGTGTTTAGTCTCCCTTTCTGTCTCTCAGCTGTTTAATTGAAATAAAAACATCCCTTCATCCTTTTACCTTTACATAAAAGAATTTTGTTTCGATTTAACGCTTAATAAGTTAAAAAACAAATTGTATAAACATGTTACTAATTTTAGAGTTATCTCCCTTAAAAAGAATTCGAAGATACCAAAGGGACAAACAGAAAAACCATGGTCAACCAAAAAACACACCGAAAAACAAACACTACACTGAAGTCTTTAACTAGAATAACGAACCCAGCAAAAACCAGTGTGAGTTCCGGTTCGCCGGAAAAGTAAGTAACTTCTGCTTCACTTTTGGCACCCGTCATGTTACTCAGTAGACTTAGTCGGTGTATAGTCACAATCGGTGTTAGGCACAACTGATATTGTACAGGATTTGTTGTCACGACAGCGGGAAGATATAAATTGTCACTTATGAAATCGATATTTCGTATCGGTCAACCAAATCATGATGGCGACCATTAAATTTTAATCTTTCATTGAGAAACCCTTGGTTCAGAGGCTTCCTTGTCAGCAGCAACCCTCTATCAATGAAATCCTGATAGGAAGCACATCCCTGAAGTTTCGTATCAACTGAGAAATATACACTCCGTATGCAGGAGAGGCTGGAATGTTACTAGACATGAACGGGACGTTTACAATGGAAAAATCAAAGTCATCTCTTTTGTCGAAAAGTTTTGATGATAACCCGCCGTTTTGGCAATTTCTAGATGTAGTCAAGGCATGAAGCAGAACTTTTTGTTTCTGTTGTGTTCAATTTTATAGATGCGTTCAACATCATCTACATAGCAGAGCATGAAACCAAACGATTGAGCCAACTTTTTCTCTTTTCTCTGCAGAAGGCTCTGTATGAAGTCAGCTTCATACGAATAAAGGAATCAATCGGCGAGATGGAGTGCACAGTTGGTTCCCATATGAAGACATACCGCCAAACATTATAAAAACTTTGTCTCCAAGAAATCGAGCATTCTGCAAACGTCATCTTCAGAGTACCTTGTTATTAGAATAAGAGTGGTAAATAACAAAATAAAGTTTGTAACCATCTTTATTTTATGAAACAAAGGTTAAACAATGCTTTTGATTTTTTAGTTTTGAATTGGTTAAAGCGGATTATAGGGTTGCTGATGCTACTGCAAGAGAAGGGGATCCTTGATTTGAGGCCGTCAAACAGATTTTTTGAATTTTTAAGAATCCATTCATGATGTTCGACGCCTCTAGAATTGCATGTAAATCTGCAGCCCGTTTTTTACTGCTGATAGAATTACTGACAGTAACCTGGAAAGAGGTTATGTGAAGCATTTGGCAGACATTGTAATGTAACATTATAAGGACACTTATCAGCTTTGGAATCCAGTAAAGTTTAAAAAAATAGAATTCCTCCTAACTTGTTGAAATTCCATGTAATTAAGCTCTATCCTTAAATCCGATTTATTAGTATCTTTGTGTAGTTTGTGCATAGAACGGAATTATTTTCAGCATCAGTTAGAATACTGCAACCATTGCAAATATAAAAAATACAAAAACCCCATTTGAGTAAAACAAAAAACATTCACAAATAATACAAATTTAACAATTTTGACATAATATGGAGAATTAAGGAATGTACATTTCAAGGAGTAACATCTCATCAATGGCATAGGAAGTCTAAGATCTAAACATGGACTAAAGAAGCACTCAAATCCAGGAAAAACGAATTGGGAAGTTTAATCCGACGACGGGGACAAGTTCCGAGGCCATTCCGTATTTATCAGTGCTTTTAATTTCTTTTTTTTTTTTGCCATTATTTATTAATACATCTTTTATGAAATACATTGAATACATTATATGTTTAATTGGGTCTAATATTTGATATCATAAATTAGAATATTAACACTGTAATGAAATTTGCAAGATTAAAAAATACCTTTGACATGTTTTATATATCAGATTTCACCAGTTGGCACTGACAACGGAAATGCAGGATTTGTACTTTAAAATATATGATTTTATGGTAACGGTTTGGTCATTAAGTTTCATAAACCATTGATCGGTGAATGGTTGCTATTGTTACTAAGTACTTGTATCCAAACACCCAGAAATTAATTGAAAATACACAAAACAGTTTGATAATGGAAATGTATCATATACATGTTCGTAACTACGTATGAATTTATTAATTGATAAGCTTGACTAAATCTATCTGCCTGTAACTTCGGATACGAAATACTGCATTTAACAGAATATTCATTAATGTAATTGTCGCTGGTTATTTTCATTTGACAGAGTGAAAAAGTTGTCATTTTATCTTATTGTTGGTATTGATCTCGTTTCTGTATAAGACTAGTCTCTTATACTATAATTAGTTTTCAAAAGACTCAAAGTGAAATGATTATTACTTTATACATTTATTGGAAAATTTGTAAGAAAAAAAATATCGATTTTGCTGTCGCTATGTTGCAACGATTGTAAATAAAGAAGCACAGATTTCCTATGAATGGTTTAGGTAAGTATTTTTATATACCTAATAAATTAGCCAAGTATGCTGATGTACCTGGTGACCGTCATTCAAAACATACATTTGAGGTGGTTATTATTATTATATCATTCCTTAGTGCTTACGACTAATCTTTATTATTGTTTTACGTTACTATGAGCTGAGTGAATATTAATAGCAACCAAACACATATTCCGGTTGTTGTAGCAATTGTTTATTCCAGCTTTGTAAAGTTTATGAGTGAAATTTATTATTACGTACAAATGAACTGAAAACACTTCTAATTTATGGAATTAAGCAAAATTGACTCCAACAGCTCATGCTCACTGTAGAAGCATCCGTCACAGTCGATAGTTAGTCATTCTTTCAATCTTACACGGAAAGGTATGGCGTTCTGTGATAAAAAAAAACGTGGTAATAATTAAAGAAAAGCGTGAGTTAATTCATACCAACATATTTACTTTCTCTTACACAAGACTGCTTACTATGGTTGTAGGATTAGTACAAACCCATACCATACCGATTTGTTACCTGAATACCTAATTTGTATTGTGTACAGTACCTCTTTAATAAAAGTTTTAATATCTTATTATCAAATGATTTCGATCCTTATACCAAATAAATTTCGACTTTTTCTTGGATTTCTGAACTTTAAGACAATTTAACCAATGAATAGTGTATTTAGCAATTAAGTTATCTTTGAAAATATTATTTGTTATTGCAAATAAAAAGCCTACATTTTTCTGCTTTAACTAATCACGAATACCTGCTTCTGGTTACATAAAATTGTGTTCATCTTTCAATTAGAAGCGCAATACATGTGACAAGGAAAAGATATTTGACATGAATGCTAAATGCCTAATAGATGTTCGCAGGAATATTTTATGAATCATTTGAACCACAAACGATTTCATGTAGTTTATACCATCTTTACAAATACAGTCTTAAATCAATAATTGGAAATTATTTCATCTTCAGTTGTCACGAGATACGGTAATATTTTCAATTTAAACTGGGACAGATAAATTATTCATTATATAACATAATATATATACAACTTTTTTTCTGAGTTCGTATCGAAGGATTCAATTTACACAATAGTGTTGAAATTACTCTTGATCATTAACGTTTTTGAATACAGAATGTTGACCCCAAAAGGAGACAATATTCAAAGATCTTAAAAAATGTTATAAAGGAAACTTTAAATATATTTAATCAATAATCAGACAAGTCCAAATGGGTTGTTCTTAATATACAAGCTTAATTTATCCCAGTTCAATAAAAGATTGTGTGTGATTTTCCGTTTTTACTAATTTTCTGAATATGCAACCAAACTTTAAAATTATATCCTTATATTTATTACAGAATTTGTTAAATTTCCAAAAATAGATTAAGATACCAGGAAATGGTTAAGCAAAATAAAGAAGAAATGTTCTCAAAGAACTGAAATATTTTAGGTTATTACCCGTTCTGATTATGTTTTAAATATGTTCTTAGATATTAATTGCCCAGTTTTATTGAATATAGATTAAATTATATGGTTAGATTGTTTGAGCACGACAGGATCTATATAACAAAGTCATAGCTATATTCTTAGATTCATAAGGATCAATGTCAGACATAGCAATTATATTTTCATCAGGTAATAGGAGTGGAAACAAATTAGTTTGATGCTATGGTACAATACAATGTAACCCAGTACATTTAACTACTCTCGATATTAACAGCCTAATTAAGGAAACATGATCGCTGAACCAAAAAATATGTTCTCCAAAAATGATTAATAACTCTTACACTGGTACTTTTATACATTTAGTAAATGTCAAATAAGCGATGTGTTCCAAAATAAAATTGGGAAAAATGTTGAAAGTCATTTGAAAACATTGATAATACCGCTAAAAAGCTGTCATATGTGTAGTGTTGTGTGTTCTATGTTTGTCTTTCGTTTCATTTTGTTGGCCATGGTCTTGTCTGTCCTCGACTTAACGATTTCTGTCTGCCCCTTTGGTATCTTCGAATTCCTTTTACGTACGAGCGTGGCATTCTTCTAACATCGGGCAAAATGTTTACGTTTCCGTCCAAGATGGGTTTAGAATTTATACATGCAAATGCTACTTATCTGTCAAACCGTTGACTGATCAACGTTCGATGTATATCAAACAGTCATTGTTTGATGAGTAATCAGGTAGTTTACTATCAAACTCCCTTCAAATTTATAATCGATGACCGATTAATTTTATTTCTCAGATACATACAATTTTTTAAATGATCAAATACTAAATAAAGATATATGAATATATTCTTCGCTTAAACATGGGAATACGATATGTTCAATATACCAGGAACACATCACAGGTGCTTGGGACTGGGAACAGCAGCCATCGATATTTTTTAAACAATTTTTTTTTAAATATTTTTATTTAGAATTATATGTAGCTTGAATTATATGTGCCATTCTCAGATTGTCCCAGTCTACTAATAATTTATTAAGTCGACTGAAACAATCTGAGAAAGGCAAATAAAATTCTAGGTGTATATGATATCGGGATTATGGCAGCTTGATATCGTAAAATATCATCTCTTGAGCCAGAATATGAATCTGCGAGTGAGCGTAGCGAACGAGCCCAAAGATTCATATTCTGGCGAGCGGGGATGATATTTTAAAAAATATCTCAGCGTTCAAAATTCAGATAAGTAATTTATCGTCGTTCAGTTTTTATATAATGTTTATATTGCCAAGCTTTTATTCAGATTCTCTTAACTATGTACGGGTCTTGATATTTATTCGCAGATACTTCTTTGGGTCAATGATACGCAGTAAAATAGTCTATTTAAGTTAGTATTTACGAATAAACGGCACCAAGATTTTGCTTTTATCATTAACGTATAATCGTGTATGCATTTAAAAGGTATTTTTGTCAAATACACTACGTTTAATATAGATAGAAAAGAAAAGCTTGTCATCAAACAAAAAATAAAAAATCTGCGAAATAGTAATCAATGACTCCCAGTTAAATCATCTACGTCATTTGTGTTAACAACGCCAGCTGGATGGAAGAAATGTAGGATTACTTGGTTACCACTTCAGATTTCAATAAAATTTCATGAAATATAGGTAGGTTACATTTCCTTTTGTTGGTTGTGCTGTTGAACCTTTTTTGCATAAACACCCCAGGAATTTAAAAAATAGTCCCAGCAGGATATATCAGGAAGTCGGAAAGACGTAATATTAAGAAGATTTTTCATGTGTTCCTCGACGTTTACAAGAAACAAGTCTTTTGTTAAACGAAAGATCTTGTAAAACTTTATTGAAAAATGGCAATAAAAATAGCATGATGTCACAAATGCTTTAAAATACTGGATGAAACTTTGGGAGAATCGATTGATACATTCGGGTCAAACGCTGATATATTCGGGTCAAGTTCTTTGCACGCGCTTGCTACGATGCGACTTCTACTTAACTGTTCAACAGGTTCTATATATATATCGATGGGGAAGGATGATAAACATATATATATCTAGCTTAAAAAAAAAAAAATGGGGGAGCAGTCTCCGGTTCTCCCGAAGCACATAATGCATTAACGTAACTGAAGATTTATCCAAAATATGCATCAGACCTAGTGAATTTAGGCATTTATAATCGTTGTTGTTCTGTTTTATTAACAATCTGCTTAATTGAAAAAAGAGAGAAATTGAAGGCATTACTTTTTAAACCTGTCTCGTACCCCACAGACATTTAATGGAAGGGAGTCATTCACGTGACACGTACACATTTTCCTTCTGAATCCACCGAAATCTAATTACCTATCAATTTGTCATCATCCATCGATCAGACTTTTTGGTGATTTTGACTGTTTACTATCCGATTAGTTGAAATTATCAATCGATAACTATACGATGTTTCATCGAAAAGGTAGATGGGGTATGATTGTCCATAAGAAAGCTACCCGAATGATATTTACAGTTTATAATAAGTCCTGCAAGTCATCGATGATAATTTTTATCGATAAGGTATATCTCCAAGTCATAAATCGTTTTTTTTTTAATTCACATGAACGTTATGATAACTCAAACGTTGCATTGCAAAACTTTAACCCGAATCCGGCATTTAATAGAATATCAACATCAAAGACCTTTATAGCGCTCTATTGGGTAAATAAACAGAAATTCCGGATAGATTCTAATCTTTCTCAATTAGAATGTAATCATGATTTCCTTTTAAAACATATCTGGAACCTTCAAATTTCCTTTGAGAGGTTTATTTTACTGTAAATGAAAATTTAAACAGTTATTATAATTGTTATCTTAACCTTTTAGGCATGAGTTTTTATCACTCTTCAATAATATTGGTAATTCTATGAAACAAATATGACTAAATCTTCATAAATCTATTGATTTAGTGATTAATATGACAAATCTAAAACATAAAGTCAAACGAATATGAAATTAGGCTCCTTCAGATCGAATAAAAAATGATATAACTACGAGGGAATTTTCCCTATATTTCCAATCAAATATTCATTATTAATAGTAATAATAGTCTTTTATTGCGTAAAATACTATTCAGACATAAATAAAACAGAGATAATAAGTTTGTAATGTGCATAATGTTACCTAGATGGAGAGTCTATGCAGTAATAGAAAATTCTATAATCCTGATATCTCCCGTTTTTCAGTTTTCCGTCATTATTTTTTATGTATAGAGATTTTATTGCTAAATGACCGTTACATTTAAGTACATTAGTGTCAATTTAATGAAGAAGTGCATCATTTTATCAGCCCTGCACAAAACCGTATTCACAAATAAGACAATGCTTGTGCTAAATTTAAGGGTAAGGGGTACTTTTTTTTATTTTAAAGATAGGCAATTGTCCAAATAGTACCAAATTGACTTCAAAATAAAGATATTTGATGTAGTAACAAAATAAATTTAACATCAAAACATTCTCTTAGGTAGTTTGTTAA